>JABFOV010003554.1:0-16075 GCA_022817685.1 Aradophagus sp. ZL-2020
CGCGAAACCTTTTACTTTTAACGCAAACCTCCCGACCATATTTCCCGCACTTTTATTTCAGCGCTTCTCCGGAGGAGCGAAGGTGGCTATTAAATTAAATGTTGCGGAGGTGAGGCGGAGAGGAGTGAGGCAAAAGTGGACAAAACGTCGTTAAGTCGTATGAAAAGTGTCCGAAGGCTGTGCATTGTGCCGGCCGATTAACGAAGCGCGCCGCGTTTCCCAGGCCTGTGCTGTAATTTAAGTCCCTTGGTCAGCACGAAATTTCCTTGCGCCGGCCACTGGAAATAATGCAGTTATACCAACGTTGTCGTAAGAAAAATTTTATATACTTTCTGATGTTGCTTCAACATTCGATAGAAACATTGTTCCAAACGTGTGGATTCAACATAAATGTTTATGCTATTATAATATTTTGAAGTTAACATTTGACGCGCTGTTATTCGGACTTGAAATTAATGTTGCTCAGACAACAATCGTTCATTGGAGATAAAATGTCAACAATGTTAATATAAATCTTCAATTAAAAGGTCAATTCTACTATCTTTGTACATCAAAAACCAAATTGAGTTAACGTGTTGCGTTGAGTATGTAATCAAACCTTGATGTCAATGCACTATTAAAATAGTTTATCGAATCACAGCTGTTTTCTTTTACTCAATCTATTTTGTTTTGCTAACTTGATAAAATTTAATTCAAACGGTTTTAAAAATACAGTATTCTTATTTACCAGTTTCTCCAATGATACAGTACATTTTACTTAACAGTTTTTGCAACTTGAACACTGACCAAAACAATTCTTGCTGCTCTTAACAAAATATTTCCATCCGTGTATTTTATTAAGTAAAATTTCTCGAACCAAGAAATTAAAATATCTTGAAAGGAATTTATCTTGACCTACGATAACTGAAGAAAAATGTCATTTAATATGAAAAATTATATCTGTAATATTTGTAATCTTTTCTATCAAAATATAACTTTTTCATGATATTCTTTCAACATCGATTCATCGTTTACAGTTGAACCTCTCTTGTCAGAGCATGACTTAAATGTCGTTTCAAAATGACCTTTCTGACCTTGGAAACAACAACGAAAACAGTTATTTCAACGTGTGGCAAATAGCACGCGTGTATCGACGCGCAACACTTGCACTGTTTACGCGCACGTTACGTGGCCAGATAAGGGGTGGGGGACAAACGGAGCGCGTTATCAGTGCGCCGCCCTTGTGTGCCCACTAAATCAGCGAAATAACTGCGCTACGCCGAGACGTCCCCGAGCCGTGTACGAGTGCAAGTATCACAGGATAAGGCAAATTTTAATGGCGTTTGCCAAAGGCCTCTTAACGGCGGCCGAGCTCCTCTTTTTGGTTCGCCTTCGAGCGCTCGTTGCTCCGCGTTCCCAGCTTCTATTTTTCAGAGGTTAGGTAGCCGTTCATTATTCCGTAATATCCCGTCTTATTTTTGCTTGCTGTTCTTTGTCCACTCCTCCAGGCCTTTTCCATCCACGGTTTTGTTGAAACGACCGAAAAGAGGTCAATGGTTGGCTCAGTTTAGTTTAGTTTAGTTGATTGAAAAGAGGTCACTGGCAGGTTTAGTTGATTCCGTCGAGTGTTTACGGTTCATAGAGTCGAATGAATTGACGCCGCAATCGGCAGTTATTTAATTCAGGTTGATGACAGGTTGTTCGCGTCAACGCGACGGTAAAAAGAAGCAATTGTTTCCGAACGCTAGCGACTGTTGAGGGCGATACCTATTGTCGCGATAACTCTTTGATGAATTATCGCAACAATAAAAGGTGGACGATTTATTAAGTATCGAAAAAGAAAATTCATTTGGCGTTGCATCAGAGCGTGAAATATTACCGCGTCAGTGTATCGCGCATGATAACTTGCAGCGTTGACGCGGGACATTACTATAAAGATGTCAATATCCAGCCTTCGGGCATTATTCGATGTATAAAAGCATTATATTTTATTCTTCAAATGAACTTGACAAACGGGTTGAATAAATTTGTTTGACATTATAAACCGGTATGGCGACGTTTCGCCGGAAACTTTTTCGCCAAACTTCTGTATCGCCATTATATTTTCATTGAGTTTAGTTAGAAAATGCATTGACTATTGATTATATAAAATTCAACAGTTGTAATCTCACTGTAAAAATTGGCGTTTTCTTTGTAGTAAAACACTGAAATGTGTCTAAGAATTTTAGAATTCATAAAGAAACTTTTTTTTGGAAGTATATAATGATGAGTTAATAAATATAAAAAAAATGTATATTGTAGCTGAATAGAGAAATCTATACATACAGTAGCAAACTGTTTCATTCATTTTATCTCTTGTATTCAAAACATTTAGAGAAATAAAACTGCTGATTTTACAAAATAAATTAAGTAAAGAGTAATTAAACGAATCTACGAAATCATTTTGTTAATAATGTCAAATATCAGATCTTTACATTTATTTTAAAATCTACAATAAAATTATGTCAAATATAAACATAATTATTCTTTGTGACCGTACCTCGAAATCAAAATACTTACACCTTGATTTCAACAAATTATTTACTTTGTCAAATAATCACAAAATTAATCCGTGAAATCAACAAAAATTTGGTTGAACTGGCAAAACAGACGTTTGAACTTGCATTTCTCTGAGTGACATTCACTGAGAAAAATGTTTTCACGATGATGTTTCAGGTCTAAAATTATGAGATCAGTATATTTATGACTAATAAAAATAACAATAGAAATACTTTCTTAAGAGAACCAGCGCAACATTCTGTAGGTGTCGGCGACTATTAACGACCAGGTATGAACAGCGGTTAATTGTATTGTTGTATTGTGCATGCAGACGAACAAAAAATGTTTCGTAAGACCTGCGTAACAGTGGAAGAAAAAAACAGTGTTGTCAAAGTACATAACTTTAGTATCAGAATTTTTTAACATAAATGCGATGAGTAATTTTTTAATGACTGTCTTTTTTATTCAAAAAAACTACACTTTTTACATTTTACTACACATTTCAAGATTTGAAACAATTTATGTCAATACTTTCCACAATAAAAAAAAGAAAAAACGTTACCTCTTATTTCTACTTTACCATCTTTCATTGTATCAATATCACTTTGTATACAACCTTCTCAAATCTAATATTTTAATGGTTAATCTCATTATCAATTATGAGTTCTTCTTTATTCGAACGAAACCTTGTAATTTGTTCTTCTAATTTTGCGAATGCAGGTAGGAAGCCTTTCACAGGAAGTACGTAAAATCTTCAGCGAGATCTCATTAAAGTTCGCACGAAATGTACAACTGCCGGCTAAACTGCTTCGCCAAATAACAATGAAGTATTGCGTTCATTTAGTAGAAGAGACACTGAATAAAATGTGTCCTCGTTTCGAGATAATGCGGATCGAATCGTCGATCTAGGGAGGGGGGGGGGGGACGAGGCGAATGTGAGAAAGGGGCGTAAAGCGCGATACGTTACTTCTTCGGTCACAATATTGAGTGCGACTTGGCCTGCCGAGATTTAGGTAACCTCTCGCGGGAGGTACGGGGCCGAATATATATGGCACCCGTTGTGGATCGCAAACCGAAGGGGTGAGTTCGCGTGAAATTATTCGCCTGCAACCGATACAGACTTTATTAGGACCGGTCGCGCCAATTTCTTTCGCTGTTTCAATATCTTGCCTCGCTTCCGGCTTCTAACAAATTGTACATCTTTTCCTCCTAATTTCGCCGATTGTTTGTCCGAATATTTGATATTTCTTGAGAGAATTTAAAACTTCAGTTTGTTGATTAGTGCATTTTGGAATAATTGAATTAAATTGCATGTTCCTGCAATTATTTCACTTTGTGAGGAAATTATTACACAGTCATCCATGTTTTTATTTTGTTTAAATGGAGTAGCGTAAGGTGTTTACGAGGAAAATGAACAATTTAATATTTTTATGAATTTTTGACGACACATTTGAAAAACTAACATTGTGATTCTAGGTGTGAAAAATCTCTTTAGATAGATCCTTCAACCTTGTATTACTACCTTACTAAAGCCGACGATGAATCGCTTTAAGACAATACATCTATTAAATGAAATCAGATTTTATTAGAAAAACAATAATAATAACATATTTGTTATAAATATTATTACCTTCTTTAGTTTTACAATTTTAATTATCATACATTTAACTTCATTTTCTGTCAATTTTCAAAGGTCCTTCAGACGGTAATTTGAAAATTAATATTCATATTTACTAAAACAATATTTGTATAGTATACCGCCCTTTTTTAAACTACCACAACACATATTGTAACGTGCACAATTTCATACAATAAACTGTTTACGATATCATATCGTAACTAATGTTAGTCAATAACATTGCTAAATTTCTTTATTTCGACCAATTCGCGTGCTGGAAATTTTACAATCCTTATTGTACAATATCGTTTTCTCAGTGTACTTTAACAATCCAACCAGTAATCATCATGAAATCTAAAGGAAAATAATTATTTTAAAAGCATTTTCTTGGTATTAAATTCGAGGCAATTTTTAAAGAAGAATATACACCTAATCGTGGTAAACTTCAGTACCAAGACTATCAATGTGTCTTCAATTATCCGGCTAGAGAAAAACTTCGATAAAGGCTACTTTAGATTTTTTTTTAAGAGTAAAAACTGTCTAACAACGACGTTAGTGATGTTGCGTATTTTTGCTCGCGTAACTTCTCATTACAACAATTTGACGAATTGTAAATGTCGAGACCCCAGTCGCATGGACAATACTCTCGGCTATTAAGTCAAGCGGCGTTCCGATACTAATAATTTTTGCGGTTAAACGTTTAAATTGCTACACGATCACGGCGATCCTCTCGACTATCGTATAATATTGGATAAAAAACTGTGTGCCGCACGGCGCATGAGTCCTTGTCACGTCTTTAAGTGCCTTTTGCAAATGCATAAGCTCTCGAGGCGTCGGCGCAGCAACGGCAATTTTGTAATTTCACTTGCGCGCAGCATTCGAAATTGAAAAATTTTTCGTCAAATTATTATGTTCCGAGCTTTCAGCCGGCGCCATTTTTGTCGGAGTCGTAATAATCGCGAATTAATGTGTCGGTTAGAACATATGAAAAGTGCGGAGCAATAAATCATCGAGTGTCGCGGCCGATAGCAATAATTATACGACTTATAAATAAATCATTTTGTCATACATTTATTCTCGTTATCAAGTATGGTTTTTTGTGCCAGCGTTATATCTGACCTTTGATTTTCACTTTCGCACAATGTTTCAGTGTAACAAGAAAAACACGTAAAAATTATTACCGTTCAATACAACGTGGACATTGTTGTTGAAAAAATATCATTCGAGCAAAGTAATTTTTCAAAATATATAATTAAACAGAAATATAAAGGAACGTTGTTTTAATGTAACAAAGAATAGTTGAGTGTTGCAGAACATTGCAAAACAATATTTTAAATTCAAATAATATATTCAAACACTTTGTAATTACTTTATAATTAAAAAACTATTCAATTCAAAACTAAAAAATTATACAAAAAAGTATTATCGATTTTGAAACCACGTTATAAATATTTCATTATGTTGAGGATATTTGAGCGATCGACATTTTTTTCATCCAAAATTACTAACCATCGAATGCAAATTCCATCCTTCCCCGTTTGGACTTTCAATTACCGTCAATTATTTTGACGAGCGAACAAACATCTCGCTGTTTCAACAAATCATTTCCACGCAGCCAACATTATTTCATCCTTGATTAAGTGCACGCGACGAGCGCGAGCGAAATTTCGCAGCGAACAATCGGAGCGGAGGAAATCTATTAACGATTTTTCGAAACAATCCCGAGTTGTCCTGTATCATTAATGCCGTGAAATCAATTTGCATGTGCTTCTCACAAGCACCGGCGGTAAACGTAACGAGAGTTAAATTGCGAGTTAATGCCGCGCGCATCTTCCTCCGATGGTTGTCGAGGAATGAAATTACGTAGCGCGGGATCGCGCGTTTTTTCTACACCCTATATAATCGAGAAACTGGCTCAGCACGAAGGGCTAATTTACGCGTCGCGGCATCCGAGTAGAAAAGACCGGATGAGATCGACCGAAGTCCGCCGCCGCGCGGCAACTCACGTTCCTCGTTCCGCAGCCACCGATCGGCCGGCTGCCCGCCCATTCGTGCATAATTTAATTCAATTAGTCGTTACGTTTACGGACGCGCTCGCCGCAGATTTCCGCCAGCTAGGCCGCGTCGCGCCCAGACTATTCATTCGCTGGATCGCTCGGCCATTCGGCCGAAGCGCCATCTACCTGCGCTCTGTTTGCGTTTCGTTCTTGATTTACGCTCGCGAACGTTAATCTCGCGAGGATTCGTTTTATAGCGCTCGTCGCATTGTTCGAACTCGAGTTATTAAGAGGGCCGGGTCCTTAATGCAGCTTAAAAATCATCTTTGTCCTACGCTGTCAAGTTATATTTCATATATTTTCCCGTCATTTAGTCGGTAATTTTTTAAAGCCTTGCAGGTAATGTAAAAGTTATGATAGAAAAAACATTTTATGCCGAATGTGCAGATTATGTGGTGAAAGAATGGTAATTTCTAAAAAGGGGTATAAAAATTGATGCTGAGTCACCTTTTTTCAATGTTTGATCAATATGAGAAATCGTGGCGGGTTCGCGTTATTCATTTAATAATTAATAATTGAATTATAATAATTTAATATTTTTATTTCACCATCGAATTATATTGAAAGAAACATCTTATCTATTAACAAAAAGTATATACAGTGAGATTAAAAAAAGGAAAAAAAAATTCTAGATTTTGCAAAAAGTTCTTGATAATATCAAATGCGTCATTTCGAACTAATATCTATTTTGTTTTACTCTTAGTAAGCTTTTTGCAAAACACTGATCAATATGCAATTTTTTTATGCACTTGAAGATTCCAACGTTTTTTAATAAACGAAAATTGTATAAATGTAATTTAAAATTTTTTGTTCAATAACATGAATACATCGAGGCTTTTTTTCTCATAAATTCGTTCAATATACAATATCATTATTTGTACATGGAAAATGATATGAAATTTTATTTTTGTTTACTAATAAACGTTTGAAATTTCAAAAACTTATTGTTTTTACAAACTAATCAACACAGAAAAAAATAAATTGGAAAAAGTGCTATAGTTTTAGCAATCCGTCCTCACTAAACCATGTTTTTATAATAGTACTATAGTTAAATATAGGAAAAATGCCATAGTTATAGCACTGGCGAGAAAGGCTTTGCTACAAGTGCTATTACTATGGCACTTTTTCTTGTAATATATTGAAAAATATATATGGAGCTATAGAACTATTATGAAAACATGATTTAGTGAGGACAGACTACTGAAAACTATAGCATTTTTTCCAATTTATTTTTCTGCGTGAAGGAATAAAAAAAAATTACTTACATATTTTGATATGATATTCGAAGTCTAATAAAATTGTGAAGGAATTCAATCATACGGCTAAAAGGCGTGTTTCAAAAGCGACCAACGCTTCGAACGGCGCTCTTTACAAAGACGAGTACTCGCGAGAAAATAAGTTGCCGGTAAGGTATAAATCGTCGTTATCTCGGCAGCAAAGACAATGTTCGTTTGGCGTCATTGAAAGACTCGTACGGCCGATGATTTACAGACTCGGCGCAGCTTAACTCGGTCTCGCAGCTCTCGGCGCGTTCGCACGCGAGAGCAACGGAGATTAACTAAATTGGTCCCTGCGCCGGGAACGGCATTCTGGGTACCGCAAGCCGGTGATTCGTTGCTCGCCGGGTGCCATAGAGCAAAGGGCCGCAACCTTAATTCCTCACGCGCTCGTGGACCCGGCCGTTGTAGTCGGTCGCGGCCCAGCCGAGGTACCCTCCGACTCCGGCCACTTGGTCGGGGGCCGTCTCATTACCTGACTCTGCCAAGAAACCACGCTGCGCTTCCATTCTCTTTCACTTCGCTACGCATTATTCGACGCGACGCTTAAACCCCTTATTTGCAAATCGTTTAGCCAATGTTTAAGTGACGTTCCTGAAATTTTAGCAAGCTGAGTCGTTCGCTCCGAGAAACTGATTTTGTAGAATCAATCAAATTTCCGTTCAAACAACGATATTCTATGGTTGGTATTTGACTACACTCGGAAAAATACGTTTAGTTGGAACTGTCCAGAAAATCGTCCTTTTAGTTGGATCAACTACATATTTAGTTCCGGCAACTATTTTATGGTTGCAGTAACTAACATTTTAATTGCACCAACTAAAATATGCAGTTGTCACAAAAGCCAACTATATACACTGAAAAAAAAATCACTTTAAAACAGCATCTAGCTTTCTTGTGGCAGCAGAAGAGAAAATGTTAACTTTAGAAATATTCAATTAAAGTGTGAAGTTGTTAATCCAACGGTTATTGATGTTGAGCCTAAATTTTCTGATGCTATTTCAAAATGAGGGAATCTTGGATTAACATTTAGAGTTTAGTATCGATTTCAATGCTTTTCATGTTGATTTTTTTTCCCGTGTACTTAGTTGTTACAACTATTTTTTTTCTCGGCTATAGCTAAATATTTTATTAGATCAATCGAAATTTTGTTGAATTTACCACATAGTCTTATCAATTAGTAAATGACATGACTGTAACTAAAGGAATTCAGTCAAATGATCTGATTTTTTCTCAATGTAGTTTATGAGAAAAATTGAAGAAGAGTTAGTTGAACCAATTGACAATCTTTAGATGTTTCCAAGTGATAACTAATACCGGATAGACTTTTTCCTCAGTCGGCTAAATTTAGACGTGCAATTTTGTTGTAGTCAGCCAAGTATCATTTTCGTTTCAATCGAACATTTTTTCTACACCAATTTTCCCTCCTAAAATACCCTAAAATCCTGTCTACTTCAGACAACTAAAAATTTGTTTCCTTTGACATCAATGGTTAATGAATATACTATTAGTATCAGTCGATCTCTCGAACGAGATGCCGCTGATTACACCACTAGTAACAATTTGCCGTAAGCCGAGCGTAGATTTCAGAGAAGACCATTGAGCCAATACATCATCAGCGGCGAGCGTACGTAAGAATTTGTGAAATTTATAGTCCAAAGTACGAATTGGAAATCGTTGTCATAAATAATTCGGCGGCTTGACTTATGGCCGGCTGAAATTCGCCGGAGACGGATGAAGCAAAAACAAAGCACGCGAGATTAACGAAATGTTGAGCAAATGGTGAGCCGAAATGGCGCGTAGACGCGAGGTCGAGGATAGTCGGTTTGGCCGAAAGAGGAAGGCAACGCACCCTGCGGTGGCCTTTGGTCATTCCGGCTGGCTTCTTTTCCAACGTCCTTTCTGTTCTCCATAAAGAACGAAAGATGATGCATGGCGTTACACGCACATTTCCCCCGTAGCCTAGTTCTTCTCGATCCGCCCTCCTTTCCGCTCCTAGCTCGCCATCGGACCCTCCGTCTCTCCTCCAAACTCCCCCCCTCCCCCTTCCTCCAGCCTCACTGGCCGTCAAACCACAAACTCAACTACGACCGAAAAATAATCATAGTTATCGGGACAGTAATAAGAATAATAATAAGGATAATAATAACAACAGTAACAATAAGAAAGAGGCCGGAGATGATTCCTGTTACGTTGCATTCCTCTTGTTTAAACTCGTCGGACCACCCTAGCACGGGACTTATACGCGGCACCCATGCGTGCTGAAAGGGAATAATATTTGTCCCGCGCACGATACATCATGCTCCCTCGTCCTTCGCATCAGCCAAATCCATTCAAAGCCAATTAGGAACTCATTTGAGCGCTTTTTATTCCATCTTTTTTCGGCCCGGACGAAAACTCGGCGCGAAATAAATGCCGATCGTTTCTCAATGCCGGCCCCGCTAATGGCCCCGTGCAATTGCACTTTTCGTGCCGCGGTAACGGCGGAATTATACAAATTATAAAAACATTGTCTCCGACCGAGTAATTAATACGAAGATACGGCTGGCGTTACTTCGCGCCCAAAGCCGAGCCAGCCGGCACGGCGAATGACAGTTTTCACATTTCCAAGGTAAAACTGGAAAGCATCCAAGACGTTTGGAATCATTCCAATCCCGGGGGTAATTAATAACTTATTTAGATGACGCTCGTTCGCCGCATACCTGCGGCGAAATCCAAATACTCGCTCGACTGGATCGCAGCTCGATTCTGATGTTACTCTTTTTTTTTTTATTCATAGTACTTAGTTTTACTAGTATTTATAGGTGTATAGAAATCAGCTTTGTCAGACAAGATTTTTGTTGAACGAAACATTTGTTTCGAGTTATAAAGTTGCTGTTGGAACAACTTTTTCTCTAATATGACCATTGTTGATTAGAAAATAGTTTGAACTGATAGAACAAAAATACGATATAGCACAGTACGCAAATGAAATTCTAAATGTCTTTATTAATTGAAATAAAATGAAAGTGACAACAAAATTATTCCCAAACATTTGTCCACATTGTCGAAAAAATTTGAAATTTAAACAGAATCGTGTTGTGTGTACAAATTGAAACTTAAAGCAAACAATCTGCAATTTTTTTCAAAAATTGCAAAAAAAAAAAGATAAAATTATAGAAAATAGTAAAAGTTAGATAAAGTAGTCGAGGGAATCTAAACTTATTATTTTATAACTTCAATAAAAAGTTAATAAAGAAAATTGCACCGTGTTTCTTTGTAAATAATCGTCCAAGTTGTAACTCGTACTTAATGTACGTGCACAACTTCTTGTTCACAGAAGAATTACGTATCTCGAGCGCGCAGTCTTCGAAAGAGAGAGGCGCGGCAGCATCCCATAATGGATCATTAGCGATCCGTGGATTCGCGCGGACGAATGCGTTGACTCGCGGCGTCGTTCGCTCGGCCTTGAAATCGCACGAATTTCACGTAAACGGCAATCAAGCGAACTGTGGCGAGCTATTATCAGGCCGTGTTGTTTTATTACTTAAATAGCATGCGTAACGACAGTTGGATCGAGCCGAACACACGAGGCTAATGCAATTACGCGTCCGCTTCTAGCGTAATACTAATCGGCGTAACGCGCTACATATTCATATTCAAATAGGTAAAATTACCAGGCAGCGTTCTATTACGGCCGTCAATATCTGCGAATCTTAATTGTTGCGCTCGAAGCCGCGCCGTAACTAATGCGCTTGATGAATTAATGCGTAATTGTTTCGGCTCGTACAAATGAATTACTCGTCAAATCGGGAAAAAAACCGCCGGGGTATTCATTTCGCGATAAGCATCGCTGCATTTTTAGCACTTTTACTTACTTCATTATGCTCATCTGCCGCACTAATTTATTGTGGCAATCAACGATTAGCTTATCAAACTATTACAACGTTAACTCAATCGGCCAGCTTCTTCTGATGGAGATGTTTCAGCGCTTTGATTACGATTTGTTGACATTATCGCGAGCGATCGAGCGATAGCAATTATGATTTGAAATTTTAATTCAGTTATGAATAAATGGATGCACGAGCTTACGTATAATAATTGGTTATAATGTTTGAGAAGAGTGAAATAAAAAAAATTTTTTTAATGCCTTTTATTCTTCCTTGTGGTCGAAGCTTGAACTTGAACATCGTATTAATGGCATGTCAGTAAAACATTTTAATGGATTGAAAGGTTTATAAGCACATCGAATCCAAATAGTAACCGTGTAAATGATAATTCAGATATTCTGGAACGAAATACTGCAATGGTAAGTATAAATAACATTTCGTGAAAAGGCACTAGGATTTTTTTTAGCATTTTTCTGTTTCCGGGTGGAAAAGTTTATTTTCCGCCCCCGTTGTTACTTCTTGACTTTACATAAATCCACGCGACTCAAAGATAAAGAATTGTGTTTTCCCGCTCTAGGGCTGAAAAGTAGCTATTGAAAAATAGTACGTTCCTCCTCCTATTAACAATCAAAACAACGTGCAACAAAGATAAAAGGTTGACGATGATTTCGAAGTAATGAACGAACATTCGAAGTAAAGTGGTTAAAACATTTGCGTGAATAATGTATGTGTTAAACATGAAATATAAAATTTTGTTACTCATTCTGAAAATACTATAAATAAAATTATCCGCCACGAAAACTGCCCGCACAAATCTCAAACGGATATCAAAAGAAAAATTATTAAATAAAATAATTGGTCAATATAATAGCTGATTGTTCTCCGAACTTCTTCTACAAGTTCATTTACCCGAACGATCGAGAATTACGGCAATCCCGAGGGCGTTTTGTTGACGAAACGTGCACTTCCGAGCGTTTCTTATGTATTTTGCGAAACGTCGAAACGACCAATCGGCCGGGTTCCGGTGTTGCAAACGCGCTCGTACAAGAATACGCGCGCGTAATACGTATATATTGCACGTAGGTAGGTGGCCCGCAACACGCGATCGCTGCCATCGTGCAACGCTCAGTATAAATGATTGCCATTTCTTTGGGGCAACCCTTGTTTATTAGGCCGGCTCCACCGATTGGCCGTCCGATATCCCGTGACATCAAAGGCACTGCGTACTCGCCGGATATCTCGGGCAACGTCGCCTTCCAAGCGAGCCCGTTTTGCATCGCACACACAGCCATCGAAGACCGACGACTCGACAGTCCGCTCACACGTGACATGCTTTATATCAGTCTCGCGTTGATTTATTCACTATATCATGCCGCTGAGCTATTCAATCCTATTCCGAGCCACGACCGACTCGTAAAACAAGCGACTTGAAAAAGTCATTACCGGGATATCATTTTCAACGCTCTGTCCTCATAACGAGGCCGGGTCAGCTGCGCGTTTCTTTCATGACGTTCTTCTTTATTAACAACGGCGTTTGAATTTTAAGCGCCCGTCTGCGGCATTGTTGCAATCTCCACGCACAAATCAGTTGCATTAACAGATGTACGCGATAGACGAAGTAAAATAATCACGTTGGCAAGGTTTAGTGCGTACTCGGCGAGAATATTTCTAGGACGGTCGAAAGATCGGCTACGCACTGTTAGACTGATTGGATCGAGTGGATATAAGTTGCGATCGGTAGGTTGAAAAATATTTTAAGAAGTTGGGGACAGTCGATAGCTAGAGACGTTTGGAAGGGTGAGTTAAAAAATAAAATAAAATTCAGTGGAATAACTGATTACTTTTTTATTTCTTAATTGTACATATTCATACGTAATTGTAATTGATCATTGAATTTTTACTTGGTTTAAAAGATTAGAAAATTACTTTGATTAAATTGTACTAAAGTGCTTAAATAGATACAGTGAAAAATAGTAAAACTTGTAAATGTAGAAAAAGAGTTGTGTAAAAATTTACTATAATTTATTAAAGCCCGATGATATCAGAATATAAAACATTACTATCTCATTATAGTAACTTTTGTTACATTATATAGTATACGTTTACAATACTGTAGCAAATTTGTCGCAAGTGTAATATTATTTATAACCTCTCGTTAGAAAATCTCTTACATGGAAGATATAATAGTCAACTTATATTTTATACACTTTGCATAATATCATTTGGCGCCAATAAATTGAAGTAACGTTTTGTACACATTTTTTTGTATCTAGAACAATTAATTGCATCAAGTTAGGTTTGAAACGATCTATTACTTTGCTAAAAAATTACTTTTATTTACTATAGTGAAAAGATTCAACTTTGCAGTAAAATTTATTACTGCATTGTAGCAACAATAGCAATGATAATGGTAGGGTACGGTGAAAGTCCGAAGAAGTATAGTAGTTTTATTAAACTCTACATACCAATATATTTATCGTAACAAAACAATTTATTAACTTCCATAGAAAATTTTTAACGCAATGTCTCTTGTATAATACAATTTTTTAATAACGTTTTTCAATTATACATTGTGAAAGTATTGAAAAAACTTTAACATTGTGTTTATTAAATCATTACTAATGAACATTAACACGGTTACTCAGTATGTATCTAACTTCTTACATTTAAAATCATTTTGAATTTTCATCATCTGCTGGACATCCACTAACCTCAATTTTTTAACACGAATTACTGAGAAAAATAAATAAATAGATTCTGCAAAAATAACTTTTGGAAAATACAATTTTTTTCATAGGTTGAGGACATACTAATTGCAATTTAAAATTATTTAAAAATAACCTAAAAAATCCTTGATTAAAATCCTTGTTTAAGTTCGCGGTCACTGAAAAAAAAAATCACTTTAAACCAGCATCTAGCTCTCTTGTAACAACAGAGTAGAAAATGTTAATCTTCAAAATGTTCAATCAAAGTGTGAAATTGTTAACCCAATGGCCATTGATGTTGAGCCTAAATTTTCTTATGCTGTTTCAAAATGAGGAAATTTCGGATTAACATTTAGAGGTTACCATCCATTTCAATGCTATTTTAAGCTGATTTTTTTCCGTGTAATATTTATTTTGTGTAGTCGCACATTCACTGAGCGATTAATTCGTAAAGTTACTCGACTCGACACAGCATTTTTCTCACTTCTCATCGTTGTAACCCTTTTATACTGTAACATAAGTATCAAAGATCTCCTTTTCACTTAGTTCAAACTTATATGACGACTGTGTGTAAAAAGAAGTGTTTTATGAAGACAGTTTTACCAAAAAGACACAAAAGATGTCTTATTGCAAGACAACTTTCAAAGAAAAGACATAAACAAGTGTCTAAATGTCTTCAAATAAGACACGTTGAAGATACTTCTTTTTAGAGTGCACTTTAAGAAACACAATGTCAAAGACGTGCTTTTGCATACGACATTTCTAGATTCACATCCCCAAGCTATTAGCAAAAATTGTACTTTTTATTAAATATTTCTCTCAGTGCATCATTCATCCCGAATGTCTTACATTAAAGAAACACCACACTACCATTAGCTCCATGTAAAAAAAAAGAACAAAAAAATGTGATGCACAGTATCAATTGTTCATTGGAATAAATCAAAGCACGAAAGCAGCAGAAAGTTGATTATCAGATTTCACGAGGCAGTTGCGCGAACGTTGGAAGTTATCAAAGCCGAGAGCACGATTTCCTCGGTGCCTCTCGAAGCGAAATAAAAGCAGCCCCGGCAAAGGCAGGCTGGGAAATGGTCTTGGGCGATTTTTGCTCGGCCCGACCACGTGCACAATGCGTTGCCGCAGAACGGCGCGGCACAATGAGTGGCGGCTGATTTATCGCATTTAAATGAACCCTTTAGCGTGTAATTGCGGCGTGATGCATCGAAATGATTTGCGAGCCGGAGCGAAGCCCGTGGTGCGCGCGGCTCGCGCGCACGTTACGCGACTGGCCGGCCCTTTGGCGGGAATCGTCGCGCGGCCAATGGCCGGCCGCCACGTCGCTGCACAATCGGACAACAAACGTTAGCGGATTGCCGCGATCGATGCGCCGCTCGGCCGACGGGGGCTCGTTTGAAAATCGCGCTGTCGCATAACGACGTTGATTTACATACGAACCTTTCGCCGTGCGAAGCGTGCCAGTTGAAGGAGCGATGACGAGACGGTGCCGGCCGTTCGTTTCTCTCGCAAGCATGCGGAAGCGGAATTCGTGTCACGGTAATGAGCCCCGAGATAATCGATTTTCGGAGTGAAATGTCACCCGATCGTTTTGCTCCCGGGAAAAGAAACTGCGCGCGAAATTGAGCGAGGGAAAATCGTTTGAAAGATGCAGAGGAATGCCAAGTACAAAAGCAACGAAAGGCGCGGGAAAATGCCAAAGAAAGGGGATAAATAAATGCGACGCATACGCCTTTTTACCCGACGACCGTTTGCCCCGAAACAATTTATACGTCGATATAAAGCAAATATAATTGAATTGTTTTCCTTCGTTTTAAATCAAGCTTGACGTGCGGTTCAACTTTTTTTTATATATATATGCATATATATATATATATATATACGTCGAAACGCGTAATTCAAATGGCGTGTTTACCGAACCCGGCACAACTATGTCATGCGAATGCGGTTAAACCTCTTCGGAATATGAAAGCGTGATTTATAGAAGCGCCGGCCAGTAGTTCGACGCGCTTATGTATAT
>JABFOV010003555.1:0-16072 GCA_022817685.1 Aradophagus sp. ZL-2020
GATTTAAACACCCCAAAAGCTCAGCTTGGGTGCGATAAACAAAACACTTTTATTAGCGCTTCATGTGTAACCGTACAACATTTAAATGTTTTTCTTAAATTTATAAAATAATATCTTAATTTCACAAAGCACAAATGCATTATTAATAATTTGAAGGCTTCCACAGAAATTCTTCCCTAAGAATTTCTAGTGTTTGCGATTCCGTTTCAATATTTGTCTCGCGTTTTACTTGTTTGCAAAATTGTACCAAGCTTTTTATGTCAATCTTCCTCGGATTTGTTTACCTCGCTACATTCGTTGCCTTGAATATACGCTTTCAAAATTAACAAAATTCACCGCTCGAAGATAGTTTCGAGATTAATTCCAAGTTGTTGCTTTCGAAAACTCAAAGTGTGAGAATAAATGCATGTTTTCTCGGTAGTACCTTTAGTACCCGGTACACATTTACATACATATTTGAAAACGTAATATAACAATGCGTATAAAGTTTACTTTATTATTGTTAAGGCTAAGTCTGTTATATTATTAATTCATATTAAAGTGGATCTGCTTGTAGAAATGACGTTTAAGAGTGAAATTCTGAAACTTCGTGTTATTTTAAAATTAAAACATACAATTGCTTTCGTGCATTGATAATACATACAAAATACAAAATAGTTACGAAATTTTTAATTCAAAACTACAAATACTGCGGCTGTTAATGAGTTATAATTTTACAGTATCGTCTATTAAATAATATTGATTTATTGTGATATTTAATTTGTTCACGTTCCTATAACAAAAAAGAAATGAATTTATTGATGCGTTATTGAAAAGAGAACTAATTTGTACTTGCTATTCCATCTTTGCAATTAAAAGTACCCAACATAGACACTTCGAAAATTAGATGAGAAATTATTGATTAATTTTCCAATTACTGATATAAATTTCATACAACGTTCACGGGGATTTCAATTTTATGGTTATCAATTTTGGTACAGTTTAATGTAAAGTAGCGTTAGACTATGAAATAATATGATTATAGTGGAATGCAGGTAAAATATAGTATAAATTGTGAAATCGTATGACTTCGTAACGGAGCAGTATACTTAATGAAATAGTCAAATTGCAAAAACATATCAATATTACTTAAAGTATGTTATTTGTGTTTAATATTCAATCGTTAACGCTTGGAATGCGAAAGAGAATTTTGCGGAGAATTTATATTTAATAAATTGTAGCGATGGAATCGTATAAAAGTTGTGGCTTTTTTATTCGCGCATGCTTTTTCTTAATTATAACCTACTCGGTTCTTAGAATCAACAGTACACGTCGATATAAAATCAAGCCTTTTAATTTGCTTGTATTCTTACAGTGAGTTGCTGAAATTTAGCCAAAAAAGCTTTTAGTCGAATGACTGAGATATAATCTAGATAATATCGAATCCATCGTATTAATGTAGAGTTACGCTCAAACATAACTAGACATAAAAAATAAGTATTATGAATTGTTATTAAATAATTTGATATGACAACAACGTAAAACGTACAACACATTCGGTTAGACTGTGAAATGAATCTTTTTTCATCATTTTATAAGCAAAGATTGCGTCAATTTATATTCATTTCAATTTATATTCAGTCAACGTTGAACTAGTTTGATTAATCCAAAAATGAAAAAGTAAATAATTTTTATTCCGCTCGATCAATTAGTGGCTTTTATTTGTACGATTTACATTGTTGGAAACTTTGCGGCGTCATTTCTACAATGTTAACACGCTTACGATCGTGTGCGACAGTACAACTATAAAACCCAGTTTCCCACTTGTACGGGTGTTAAATTGAAATAATTCCAATTTTTTTTTCTTTTTTCCAGATAAGTAAAATTGAATGGGGAAATGTTATCTCCTTCGCACACGAAACGCATCAACAATCCGCGTACGTCATGAAATTAAAATAATACGTTATTGATAGCGATAAATCAAGCTTTATTTTTCGCAGCGCACTGATTTTTCCCCGATATATTTCCCCGTTCGAAAGATAATTAAAAGTCAGCTTATAATTTATTTTCGAACCGAAATGGTGATTTCTAAGGCTCGGAATCGTGCGATCGATTAGACGAAAATAAAAACGAATGCCGAACGCCGATATAACCTTAGACATTTGAGATAAGTAGTCTCCACACGGAAAGGAAAATATATTAATAGTAACTTTTGTTCCTGAACGACGTAATCATATTTCATCGTTATAATTAAAAAGGAGCCGTCATTGCAACGTAAGCGATATTTATGGTTTTAATTTCGGCATTCGGACGAATGACGTTCAATTAAAATAAACCATGCGTATGAATTTCTTCCGAAATCGGGCATTCATTTGGCCAGCAAACAGTGTCCGATCGCCGAGCGGCATTATAAATACGCGATAAGGAATTCCGTGTTTCGCGGCATAATTAAAGCATCATTCGCTTTCCACGAGACACTTTGTAGAAACGTTGCATAAATTATTATTTTAATGCATTTTTAAGGCGCACCCCACTTTGGCCTTAAAGAAGCAACGAGGAGAAATGCGCCGGTAATAAGCTAACAGAATATTAAGATTTTTTTTTCGCCCGTTTTATTTCGCCCATGCAAATTCCAGAAATCGCACTACGGGCACAATAACGACCGCTTCACGAGAATGATTTTAATGAAAAATAACGATTCGATGAATCTGCACGAAAGTCGGGAGTAAGATGGCCGACACGGGTGTCATTATGACAGCGGTTTCTCGCGATCAAATGGTACGTGAATTTCGTCGTAAACGGTCTGATGTCGGGAATAAAGCGACCAGCGAAATTGACGGTGACTTGCCATGGACGTACCTGTCGCGTACAATTTGACGAGCAATTTCAGCGAAAGCGTGCATAATTAATTTACAGAGTAATTGCATGTTCTTCGCCTTGCTCGCCTCATCCGATCAAACAAAAGGCGAGATCAATAAATCACGCGCATTTCCGTCGAGCAAACCCAACCGAAAGCCTGTTAGGGTCCGGATTCGGTAGTGATTTTTTCTTGTGATATAACGCCGCATCTAAGCTCCATTAATTTGACACGAGTGTCTGACGGTCGTCAATAAGTAGAGCACGAATGTGCGTCCTTTAATGCACAAACAAATATATATGGACATATGTATATATGTATGTATATATTGTATAGGGTAATCATGGCCGTATTTCTTCTTCCGATGTACGGGTCGATCGACGAACGCGCTACCTGTTGTGTGCCAAGACCAACGATAAAAATATATTTTTCATTGGGATTGTAAGTTTTAAAGCAGAGCACAAATGATGTCGAAGAATTTCAGTATTTTGGTCTTACTGAAATTGGACATTATTAAGCTGACACTTTGCCACCAAATACAGTAATAATTTCGATCAATCTAATTTAAATTCGATCGATAGATCATTTCATGGATTATCTGCATAGACATCGTTCTTGTTCAATTATTAATTTTGAATATCTCATTTAGAAGAATTGATCTTCAGTACATTGACACAATGCGACCAAAAGCGGCAATAATTGCGATCAATCAAATATTCATTTGATCGATCGTAATTAGAATCTTTTCAGTATACGTTGTTCTTTTTTTGTTATCGCTTTCGAATTTCGGTGTCTAAAGAATTGAACATCGTTGCGCTGACACAATGCGACCAAAGGCGGTAGTAATTGCAATAAACGATCGCAATCGAGATCATTTAAACGAACTTTTTTTTCGATTACATTTTACATACTGATACTAGAGTAAAAAATTATAGAAGATAGAAATGTCATATATTTGACACCGCTTCGAATGTAATAATGCACTCGATTTGAGTGATTTTAATCGCAAGAGGACGTCGTTTTTTCATGGAAAGCTACACACGTAAAATGAAGGAAGGAATGTAGGTTAAAGGGAGCGGGAGATAAAATATAAACGGCCGTTTCGAAGCGTGTAAGTCGCGGAGATATTTTTTATTTACGATGACAATTTCGAGCCGGTCCGCTCGCGTTATAAATTACTTGCTCCTCGTAATTAAACCGCGAGTTCTTCGCTTTCAATAAAAGATTATAACTTCTCATTGACGAACAATTGTGCATGAATTTGTTGGCACTGATATTGAGATCGCATCAAATGTTAGATACGCAGTTGATAGTTGTTGGCGTGTAATTGAATCTGTCAATTATATTCTATCGGCATAATTACTCTAAGGTATTTCACATTCAAGTAGAAATTTCGGGTTAGACATTTTAAATGAATGTCGACTTGTTTTCCCCACAGGCTAAGTGCACTTAATTTGGAAATGTTTATCATTAACATTTATTTGCGTTAAGCAAGTTAATGACGAAGAAATTGTTTGCCAAGTAAATAAATATGTAAAAAAACGTTTTGTACGGATTTCAAAGTTTCAACATCCAAGTGATTAAAATTGTGAAAAGCAAGAAAGGAAATAAAACTAGAGAAATACTTCTTAAAAAAAAGTCTCGTTCGTTAAAAAATATTCTTTACAGGAATCTTGTATTAATTGAAAGAAAATATTTCACAAAGTAATTTTTTTCTCTCAAATTCATATAATTCACAATAAATTGGAAGGTTTTTTTTCTCGAATTTCATCGTAAGCAAGGTGACTCTTCTCGCGAATGAAAACATTGTACTCTTTAAATCAATAATATTTCATCAGAAATTCGTATTCCTTTGACCAATTCTGTGACACCATTACCTCTAAATACTTGAAAAAAGAACTCTTCTTTATATCAGACAGAAAAAGATTGTCATAAATATATATTATTTATAATATGTATTTTTATGACATAATAAAATTATATTAGATAATAAAAGTGTTACAGTTTAAAACTATCACAATAACATGATCGCAGATCAATAATCGTAATAAGATAAATTGCGCTTATAATTTTTACGATTGCATATAAAAGTAATTTGAAATGCTTTTCAAGAATACATGCAATTTGAATCTTGCAAATTTTGCGCAAGACAATAAAAATGAGAGCAGCATTATTTTTCACTCGCTACGAAAGTCAATGCTTGGCGCAAAATTTAGTAGAATCCAATTTATACATATCGCATAATTTTAATATAAATTCCCACGACGATTTCAATCAGGCTATTTGTGATTAATAAGACTAGATAATAAACCCAAATCTTTTTATATTTTACAAGCAATTATCTCGGAACATTTTCATTCAAGTTATATTGAATTATTGAAGATTCTATGAAAGAGTTTTATATTTTAATGAAAATACAATGTAGCAATAAGTTAAAGATACGCGTTCATTAAACTTATATGAACTTTACTTCATTACTTAATACAGTAGTTTTTTATTAGCCGCGCCGATATTGATCTACAAGTACTAAGAATGTTGTCGCTCAAAGATTTTTAAAGTAGTTAGTAATCGGTTTATTAATGGAGATGTAACAACTTTTTGAAATAATTCATGAATTGCGAAGCATTTTACAGAATATGGGTATTTATACTTGTTAAACTTTATACGCTGCAACTTTGCACGTTTTATAAAGTCTCTCTTTTACGATTCGATGATAGTGCGAGGTTGTAAAGATGGAACTTTGTTTTGATGAAAAATATAAAACTTAATTTTATTTTAAAAAGGTATTGACATGACTATTTGGTATGGCATTAAATTTTTTTAATGTTATTTATGCGTACACTAAAAATAAAATTAAACTAGATGTACAAAAAAAAAACTTAATTTTTCATATTGCAGAATTTTTCAGTTAAATTAACTTAAAGTTTCAAGTTCTTACTAGTTATTTAGAGGTTTTAACGAAAGAAATCTATAAAACTATCTAATGAAAGTTTGCATTAAATTTTTCTCTTGTTTGAAATAAAGTTTTTTTTTCTCAGAGTTTTCTCACGATTTTTGAAAATAGCGAACACATTTATGGAAAGCTCAGTTTTTCATAAGTGTCAAAAGTAAAATAAATAATTAAAAAAGAATGTTAAAAGCAGATTAGACAGCTATAAATTTCGCGTGGCATCGAGGTGGTAATGACATAATGTTCGGAATTTAGAGTCATCTAATACGTGAGTTCACTTCCTTTGAATGAATGAAAAAATTCAAATGTGGTTTTTCGCCGAAGAAAAAATGTGAAATATTTTTTAATTTGGTTCATGCAGCCTAAGAAATGTTGAATCACTGCTAAAAGTCATGATATTTCAAGATACGAAAGTACGAATACTTGCTAAAATAATTTTAATACTAATCTCATACTTTGACGTTACATGTTCCTTGGTATGTTTTCAATTAAAAACCTATACATTATTTGAGAAAGGAATTCATCTTTTTATTTAACATTAAGGAAAGTTATTGCCTCGTCATAATTTTTATAAGATAAGAAGTATTAACCGAATAATAAATCAAACCTGTATTTGAAAAAATTGTATCTTAAAAAAATTAATGACATTTCATCAGTAAAATACTATTATTAAAGTACATAACGTAGAACCAGTTGCACAAAATAAATATATATATATTACAAAAATATGAATTTTCAAAAGTATAGTAAAAGAGAATAGGAACTCTTAAGATTTTATATCGACTATTAATGACGTAAATGTTTAAACAATTATATTAAAAACTCATGTAATTATACTTTTATGTGTTCGAATAAAATGGTCACGATGGTGTTAGCAAATCAGATACAACTAAAATATTTCATTCTTTTTTCTTTTGTATACAAATGAATTTCTGCATTTATCAAAACAAGCGGCATAACGCGAATTTAAATCTTTTAAATTAATGCTATTTGCTGCATTTTATGTACTTATGTTTTTCTGAATGTGGCATTGTTTGTGATAATCGATTCTTATGTTAACCTACATGCCCGCCACTAGCTCAATGGAAATTTTCATTTTAGGAATGAAAGCAATAATTGTATCAAATGTTTTCTTTCTTGAACAATATCTTTTCATGATTTTGTATTATTATTATTTTGTATTTTAGCTATAAAATAACAATTATTTTAATGAACAAAATTAACAATAACTGTTGATAATTGCTTGAACTAATCACCAGTAAAAATATTAAATACGTTCAATATTTCACTTTGTTCCTGTTTGCTCTGCAACGTCAACCTGACATATATTTATTTTACACAACGTTCAATTCATCCACGCTACTTGTTTCAATATGTGTTTTATCTATCAGATATTTTGTCAGCTGCATCAAAGAATTATTTCATTGAAACGACTGTTTCCTGCATAAAGTTCAACGTTACTGTGCTTGTCGCGAGTAATCAAATATCGTAGATTAATACATGGACTACAAAAACAAACGTTTATCCATATTTCAAAGCACTACCATTTAAACTAGCGAAACATCGATGCTCCGTACTATAGCTAATACTTATGTGATCTGGATCTCAAACAAACAGTTTTCTGTGTCATCGAATAAAATATCTCGTATTTTCAATCCCAGACTCAGCACATTTTGCTAAGATTAATTGAATCGAAACCTCGAAGTGTAAATCCCCGTTTTACTCCCTTGAACTCACGATAAACTTTTACAGTTCACCACAGATAAAAGTTTCTCTCGTAAAAAAAAAAAAAAAAATCTACAAACTTCATCCGTATAAACATTCCTCAATTTACTTAACTTCGATTCCATTAAGCCGCTCTATTCATTATTTATTTTTCTGTAAACACAGAAACTTGCATCGACCGTTTCGCCAGTGTAAGCGATTCCCCAAGATTAGTTTCAGTTATTGACTGCGCCTTAAATTCACGGATTCAATCATACCACGGTGGAAACTCCGCACATGTGCGCGGAGGAAAATTCTCCACATCAGTATCTTTACTTAAAAAAAAAAAAAAAAAAAAAAAAACATTTATTTGCTTGCGAACGCAATGTTCAGTAATAAATTTGTACGAAACAAGTACCCGCGAGGTTGTTGCCTCGAATGCGCGACGTGTCCCAAGTAAATCAATTGTCACCGATATTCCAGTGGTTAAACAAGCTAGCCCATTTTTCGCGAAACCCAAATCTTAATTCAATCTCACCCTGGCTTAGCCCAGCTTCAGTACCGTAATAAAAACTGTACCATAACTTAAATTCAAACAAGACTATGAAACATTCCTATTCCAGAACTTCGTTAACGAAGACCCTATGAAAGCAGGACGTGCAAAGAAGCGAGCGGTGGGCCACCGAAGAGGATCCTCGACTATCCCCTGATTCTTCGGTGTCGCGCCGTCTCCGTGAACGTTTGCCAGATGTAATTCTAAGGTAAACAATGGCGGAACGTGGAGGAGGCAGAGGACGAGGCGCGCATGCATGCTGGATGACGCGTGGAGGTGCATGGCCTATACATTATTGACGCCCGCAGCCATGATTCCGGCGATGCCGAGGACGAGAGGAAGGAAGGAAGGAAGGAAGGGTCGGGGAGGCGACGAGTGCGAAGATGCGCTCACCTCTATCATATTCCATGCATTCGAGCGCGAGTCCAGCTCGCAACTCGCGCGTTTGGATGGACGTGGCCCTGGCCAGTTAGGTAGACGGAGACCCGCGGGTGCAGGTCAGCAAAGGAGGGTTCGCGGGGAGCCCTCGGCGACGCTGCGCGCGAGCTGGTCAGCCTGGTCCAGCGGGACCACCTGTCCGAGGCCCGGGCCGCATTTTATCTCCCGCACGTCCAAGTCCCACGCGACGGCACCAACAGCTGCTGCACCACACTACGCCACCGCGCGCGCCTCACTGCACACAGCGCTCGGCCTGATCCTGCGCATAATTTCTCCGACGCTTGGCGTCGAGCGGCGATTCCTCCTGGGTGGCCGCGGGCCGCTGTGGAAAACCGAGCCCCGCGAGCACGCGCATCCCGCACCACCGGCCCAGATCCGCGAGGATGCTGCCGAGCGACGCGGAGCCGTGCGAGCGCCCCCTCGGCTGGTCTCGGCGGAGTGTTCGGAAGCGCCAGTAAAAATAGGTCCCGATGCCTCGGGGTGTGCGAGGCGCTAGCGCGGCTGCCTGCGAGGAGGCGGTGGTGAAAGGAGAGCCGGATTGGGGACGGAGCGGCGCGGATGAAGATCGTGAGGCCGCGCGGGGGCGGGGGAGGCCGCGAGGGGGGACGCGCGCGCGAGAGGGAAAGCCGTGGCGCGTTGAGTTGGAGCACTCGTTATTGATTGGTGACGAACAAACGGAGGGAGAGCTCGCTGACTCGCGGCCGTCGAAAAAGGTCCTTGCTTCCGAGCGCCAGGCGGCTCGACTTCCGGGCCGGCTCTGCAGCTTCGCACTCGGCTTTTTGGGCTCGCGGGCCGAGCCGCCCCGCGTCTTCGCGCCCGCCGCGTCACAGGTTCCAACACTCGCGGCTCGCGGCGCGCTTTTCACCGGCGAGCGTGCCACCGTGCGGGCAATATGGCGCGTGTCGACGGTGCCTGGCCACCACTGCCGCGGCTCCCTCGGAATCGTCTGAGCAACGCCGACGCCAGGCGCCGCGGCGCGTCGCTCGCAACGGCAGTCTCGCACTCGGACGTTAACGCACGGCCACGCCTGCGGTCTACGGGCCTCGCTCGCGCCGCCGACGCCACTTTTGAGATCAAGCCAGCTTGCTCGCCGATTAACGCCGCACTATTGTTGGCAGACCGAAATACCGGTGCCGCCGAACTTTCCGACCAATCTTGAGGGCTTGGCGCAATTTCAGCGGCTAACGCGATTTTCAGATTTGCCGCGTGAGTGAGTGCTTGGCGCCGAAGCGATTCGGATTCAACCGAGATTCGCTCGCATTATTCGATCTTTCGTTTTCGCTGCTTGTTAACGAACATTATTTTAGATTCCCTGTTGGTGATTGTTGTGATAAATGATGTACCGTATTTAATCACTTGTTCGCGTTTGATGCGAGACGTGATTCATTAATGACTTTTTTCGTTTCTTTGAGTTTGACGATAATACGTACATGTTAATTTCGAACGCCGCTTACATTTGTATGACAAGTAGAAATGTATCTTGAAAAATACGCGTTGAAATTAATTATAATTTATTTTTATTTCAATTCTTAAAAGAGCAGCGTAAACTTTTGAATTTTGAAAATTGAGAGAGAAGAGTTTGGAATGGTACTTTATTAAAAGCAAAGAAAATTGTAATAAAAATACTATAAATTATAGTTATCTAAATTATGAGTGTTTCATTAAATTTTACTATACTCATATGATCACAAGAAATAACAACACTTTGTAACAAAGTATTTTTTGCATACAAAATATGTTAATCAATGTGTTAATTTTTTCCCTTAAAGTATTCACTTTTTATGTTTTACTATCATTTGTCTGATTCGTGACATGATATGCAAGATTTAATGATGTGCAATATTAATGATCCCTGTTAGTTCTGAAAACAGATTTCGCTTCACGATAATTATCCTTAATAAAACAAGTACGTGATTAATCACGTTTTACAATTTAATTTATAAATAATTGCGTGTAAAGAAAAAGAAGCGTGTAAATTAAAACGAGAACTTGGCTTTGTCTATTATATTCCTTTAAAAGCGAATCGTAGAAAAGTTAAATATAATCTACGAAAGTCATTTACAAGGAACAATAATGAGAAGTTACAATCTTAATCGGATTTTTAAATTTTATTCATTTAATCAAATACAATGAAAAATAAACTGGGATAATAAAACTGTCAACAGTAACTCTGAATAAGATTACGACGGCTTTTAAAACTTTTGGAGAAATACCTCTTTATTAAGTTAATCTCAACTCTTTGTTATGCTCAAGTTGATTATTTTAGTTTGCTTTTTTACAAGCCGAAACAATTACCTATTTAACATCATAAACCTCTAAAAAGAGAACTTTGAAATTTAGAGTGCTAGAAATCAGGCTGTAAAACATTAGTGTATATATTAAAAATAATGTTTATATTTTTATTAATTAACAAATAAATACATTTCGTCAATTGATTTTGTATTTAAAAAGTTTAATGTCAATTATTTATGAATAAAGTATATAAATATTGTTTATTTTTGTATGTTTTTACGTTTATATATTTGTATAATACATATTATTGTAAATTGAAAAAAAAAATTTACATTAAACAGTTGACAGAAACTCGCCGTCGCGTAGATAAGGACGAACTACTTCCGTTCATGTGTTGGCAATAGAGATTTCTCTTTAGCTTTGGCTGATTACGATATTCGCCAGTGGGGCCATCACTTCGATACTAACGCAACTACTAATTAAAGAATGAAAAAATTACCACGTGTTATGAATATTATTTTTCAGCAAATATACGAAAATTCAATATTAAAATAAATGTCAAAGAATGTGAATTAAGAACTAAATTAAATTTAAAAATTGAGTAATAACTTAATACTGAGCTCTCGATCTTAAATCAAACATCAATTTTAACTAAATAATTTTACATATTATTTGAGTCATTGAAACATCCCACTGTAACAAGGAAAACAGCATGTAAATGTTAATTACATGCCATCGCTACAAGTTGAAGCAACGTAAAAAGAGTAACAGAACCAAAAATATCAAACAACGTACAAAAGCCACGTGTTTGCGACTAATAATATCATAGTATTACTCATAACCAACGCAGCTCGATCATTCATCAACTACTTTAAACAAGTAACGAGAAAAATGAAATAAAAGCCCCGCAACATAGTTTCCTCCGCCTCTTCACTACCAAAACAATGAGAATCGAATTTCATCAGTTAAACTGTTTTTAACAACAGTACTCCCGACCTTTCCTCCCGCGAATAAAGAAAAAGCAACGAAGGAACAAGTCGGAAGTGTTAAGAAGTGAGCGAGAAGACGAGTAAAACTTGGAGGATGAGGAAGCAAGGCGAAAAAAAGAGTAGAGTAGTAAGTCTAAGTAAGTCGAATCGAAAGTCGGTGTTAGTTATGAATATACGGTTGAGGGAAAGCTCGATCGCGTCCTCCTAATTGCCAGTGGGCGCCGAAAGACGTGTGCGTCGGCAGGCTCCCCCCTCCCCCGCGCCTCTGTTCCCCTCGCTGCCGCTCCGTTCACCCTCAGCGTGGAAGGGAAGAAGACGACACGAGACTCGAAGGGGGGTATCGTTAAGTTATAGTGGGGTGTAGTGCGAGGAGAGACAGCCCGGGGAGGGGGCATTCGGGCTGTGAGTGGCGACGAGGGGCGGAGGGGGAGGGGGGAGCAAACACGTGCAAAGCGTCCGAGAGGCTCGTTTGTTGTGTCTTGGTGGCACAATGCGTGGACCCGAGGACAAGCACCAACACGGGAAAGCAGCGGCCCGTAGGCAGACGCGCGCGCGGTGAAAACGCCAGGCTCGGCACCCCCCTTAAGCCGCAGAGCCGAGGGAGCGAGGGGGTGGCGTGTATCGGATCTTCTCACCCCACTTCGCCGGCACCAGGAACGAACGAACGAACGGACGGACGAACGAACGAGCGTGCGAGCGAGCGAGCGAGCGAGCCACCCACTCGCCCAACCACCCATCCAGCCTGCCACCCCGCCCGGCCACCCACTTGCCACCCGACCGCCGTCGAGGAAACAACCTGCGGGTTAGACCCGACAGCCACGGTACCTTGGACTCGATCTTCGCCCGGGCGGTAAGTAATTTGATCGTCAGCTAATAAAACCCGAGTGCTCCGCTCGCTCCGAAACGAGCCGGGCCCGTGTGTCCGTGGCGAACCGTCAAAGTCCGTGTCGGCGGCGCGACAGCCGCGGCCGACATGTCGTCGTCGTCGCCTGGCCGACTACTCGTCGCGGGCGAACCGCGCGAGCGAAGGAAAAACGCGAGCAAGGCGGGCCGGTGGCGCGAGTGAGACGCAGGCCGCGAGCGAAACGTCCTTGGGCCGCGCGATCGTTTCCGCACAAATTTGAATGCTGCGCCGGATGACAGGCAGTGGTTCTCAACCGAGACGAACGCAACGCGGATATTGATTCGGCAGACGCACACGCTCACGCAGCCTCGTAGCCGTCCGTCCGTCTTCGTCCAAGTCCGGCCGTCTAGTTCCATCTTTTTTACGCTCCCGAGTTATTTTTCGGCCGATCGGCGCTGCTCGCGCGCGCGTCTGCGCCGATCGAGCCACGCTCGCTTTGTCGGCGCTCCGGCGTCGCGACGGCCCGTCGCTCGGTCGTTTGGCCTTTGTCCGCAAGTCGGCCCGATGCGTCAACCCCCTTCGCCACTTGGCGGCCTCGTCCTACCGATCAATACACCAGCCGACGCATCGAACACGCCGGACACGAGGAGTAGCGTTTCACGGCCGCGATCCCGCCGACGACGGCCAGCTGCGCCGCGTGGGCGGCTCGGAGGAATGCCCACTGGAGCGGACCCGAGCAACGCGCGACCGAGACCTCGCGAGCCGTGTTTGGATCACGCACCAAAATATGCCGAGCGAGAGCCAATATTTGACGCTCGCGCCTTCTTTCATGTGGCGACTGGATCGGTCTATTTCAGAGACGAACGCGCGTCCGATCGATCGCGATTACGACCTCGCGCGCTTTCGTAACGTTATGGGATATCAACATGGCGCGCCCGCTTTTGTATGTCGTCCTCTCTTTTTTTATTTATTTTCTTTCTTTCTTTGGTGGTCTTGTTTGTATATCGATTGACCGAAAGCGCCGTTTCTAACGGAGGAAAATGTACATTTTTCATCAGTATAACTCGATTGAAATGTCTTTGAATTCGTATTTACATGTGCAATGACAAACTAAATAGAAATAGCAAAATTATCGTAAGTGTTGTATTGTTCTGTGTAATGATATGTAATACTTATGACGTGTATATAAAATTTTTAGTATTTGTAATATTAAGGTGTAATGTAATCATTAGTGATTATAGGTTTGTAACAGAGGCCCTATACTATGTATATAAAGATCTTTTTAGGTTAAATGAAAATTCTCAGGCTTATTGTTACACATCTAAGAAAATTCAAAAATGTTTTATTAGGGATTACATAACGCATTTTTTTTTTTTTTTTTTGTAACAGCATAACAAAGTAACTCATAAAAAATTATAAATATGTCAATTTAATTAGTAAATATTTATGCAACGTAGAAAATACTTGTCCCTTCATCACTTTTCTTTCATACATAATTCCAAAATTGCATTCGTGAGGTGAATAGATGTCGCTATCGACGTTTATTTTAAATTATACGTATTGATTTACAGGTTTCCCTTACATTTTGGTATAATTAGTATACTTTATATTTCATTTATATCTGTCGAAACGGGCAAACGCACTATTTGAAAATACTATTAAATTTTGCAATATTTGAATTTTAACTAACAGTAATAATTAACTCGATAATTTTACACAGTCTTCTTGACAAAAAAAGTTAATTTAATCACTGATTAATATTTGAATTTTAAATTTTGACAATTTTGAATCGTCAACAATTATATGACAACAGTAAAATTAAAAGGGAATCAGATAAATTATCAAACACGAAGAAGTGCTGGGCATAAAACATCTGCAGTTGTTAGTAAGACCGCAAAAGTTTCAGGCTGATTCAAAACGTATTTGATCTAAAAGCATTTCATAGCCTATGAAATCTATTGAAATACGTCCTTGGAACTTCGGTCCAACTGCGGTTTACCGTAGCTACGTGGAATTATCGAATGGTTTTGTGTCGAAATTAGCGTTTGTACGAAAACTGCCTTGCTTTGAAGCCGTGCGTTTTAAGTCAACCGTAAACGCGAACTTGAATCCTTGCGTAGTTTATCATTATCGAATGCTGGAGATACGTCAAGAAAATTGGTTACACTTAATTACACTGAGAAAAAAGGTTCTTTAAAAAATAGATAAAATATATAATTCATATTTTATTCAGAAATTGAATGATTGTATTTTAAAATAAACGATACCTAGAAAGGAATCATATAAAATAGATCGAAATAATCACAATTTGCTAGTTTTGTTATAATTAACAGCAGGAAGTGATGAATTTTATTGTAAATAATTTTACACTAAACAGAGCCTAGCTTTTAATTTGTAGATGTTATAAATTGCAATTTATTTATAAGAAAGTTTATCTGAAAATGTTTTATACTTGAATCAGTTTATATTTTCGACGCATATAAAAGAGCTAAACACGTTGCAAATTTTCAAACTTTTACAACCAGGTATTTATGATATCGTAAATATCACCTACCCAGCCCTCTTTCTTAAGTAAACAGTATACAGTTTGTAAAAACAGGCATATCTCAAAAATGTGAAACAATAGATTTCACCATTTCTGGGTGGTTCAAGAATAGGCGGCTAGAGGAAGATAAAATTTTCCCATCTTGGAAAACTCTTTATCTATAATCCAGCGTGCTCAATCTTTTCCCTAAGATGTTCCTCATTGTCCTTTCAAGGGTTAAGCCCAATATGAAACTAAAAATGTAAAAACTTCAAATTTACCTTGTCTTAACATACTTACTATATATTTATAATCGAAATAAATGACTGTGTATCAAATGCAACTGCGAACTCTTTCATTTTCTCAAAGTTTGTGAATAAAATAATTAATTCGCAAGTACATGATTTCATTCATACCTGATAGCATTTCTGAATGGTCAAGTAAGATGTTATTGTTTGTGCAGTCTTTAGGTCAGGTAATAAACCGACCCTAAATGGTCTTTACAAATGACGAAACCCCAGGTGCCCTGACAACGTATTTTGATTGCTCTGAACTCATAATCTTTACGGAACGTAAAGTGTTCTAGAAAGTACCAAATTGGTCGTTTTGTTTACGTTTCGGTGCGCAGTTTTTTAATTCCATGTAATTTTCTTATTTACTTCTTTGACCTGCTAGATGACCCTCTATTCGCATCTTTAAATTTGTCGTTCTCTTACTTTAAAACATATATCCGACTATATTCTTACCAATAGAGTTAAAGAAATCATTAAGTCATTTTTTACGAGTATTATGATTTCAGTTTATCGGTTTGCGATTTATCATTTTAACAATTATTTTCAAAATTAAGTTATAAATAAGGTTTCAATTGAAATAATTTTTTTTTTTTTTTATAAGCACTATTACTGCAGTCAGAAGAAGAATTGTATTTACATAACAAGTAGCAATAGTAAAATTTATCATTTCACATGTTAACATTACTATTTATTTGTAAATATAACGATC
>JABFOV010003556.1:0-16069 GCA_022817685.1 Aradophagus sp. ZL-2020
ACGTAATAGAGTTCTGTCTCGACGTTACCTTTACACGGGACAAGTATAAAATTAAAAAAAAAAGTAAGTGAAAAAGGAAAAAATGTTATAATTTTTGAAAGTGTAACGTCCCTCTAATTTGATCTTCGTCAGTTAGCACCTCGACGACAGATTTACCGCCTTCCCAAGACGTTAATGCACTTTGTTTCCATAATTAACTGCACATCTCGCAAAATTGCGGTGCACGCTAGATGAAATTTTCCGTTGCTGGAACAAAATTACTCCAGACGACGAAAATCCGCAGTGAAATGTACGGAAAAGCCGTTCGTTACAATTACGCGCCTTTCGAAAGATACTAATCCAGTTTTTAATCACTTTTTCCCCGAATGTACTTTTGTTCGACACGGTTGTTTCGAATTCACCTTTGAACTAATGTTGCAATTATTTCAGTTTTTTCAAATATCCCTGCTTATTTACCCTGGAATCAAGATTTTTCAAGAAAAATAATTTTATATAAAATTTATTTCTAATTCAATCGTTTCTAAAGTTATACATCAAAGGTCTTAGTTTAAAATTGAATTATTCTGAAAGTAAAACAAACATAATTGTGAAATCGTTTCTTTACAACGGCATTCAATCTTCTTTGCTCAATTCAACTTTACAATAAGTGAAAATTGTTGCATTAACGAACAGAAAGAAAAAAACGTGGTCACAAACATTCTAACGTATCTGACTTTAGTTTCGTGGAAATAAAATCGCGAGGCAGGTTGTAAAATAATTGGCAGAAAATACAAATATCGAGTCCATCATTTAAACGAAATTCGCTGAAATCGACCGACTTCAACCACTAGTTAAAATAATTTCTCAAATCCTTCAGTTAACAAAAATCGGTTTTTATTATTCAGCAATTATTTACAGTTTATTTGGAACGACATTCCCGGGTGGAAAAACAAGTCTGGCATTAGATTGGCATAAGTTTGGCATCAGTCTGGTATCAAGTCTGGATCACAAGCGCGAGCCAGTTTTTTGCCAGACATATGCCATACTGTTGCCAGATTATTTTGTCTGGCAACGACATGGCATATATCTGGCAAGAGGCTGGTTCGCGCTTGTGATCCAGACTTTTAACTTTTTCGCGCGGGTTATGCATATTTTCCAATCACTCGATTTATAACACCTAATTATAAAAACGCTTTTTTTTCATTAACCATTAATTTTAATCGAACGTCAAAATAAGTTAATAATTCACACCAGTAAACTCAAATCCACATCGAATTTTTATAAGTATTATTAGAAACAAAAATAATGTGAATTTCGTTAATTCGGTGTGCGTAGCATCGTTACGCAGTTCAGCAAATGGATACGTGAAACTCGATAGATTTAATTAAACTTGAGGCTACGAGTCTTTAGACGCGGCCACTGACTTTATCAACGGTCTTGCCCATTTTTAATATCATACGTTTTATGGTAACATTTGAAAAAAAAAAAAAAAAAAAAAAACGCGTAAGTTGATTTAAGGATAAACCAAATGATGAAAATTATATATATATATATATTTGTTTTACTTGAAAGAAAATATGATATCAAATTATTACATAAGTTATTTCAAGTTAGTAAGATCTAAATACTTCATCAATTAGATTTTATTTTCTCAATCATTTTAATGAACGTGGCTTGTATTGTTTATCAATTACGAATACAAAATAAAAGTTATTTTCACGACAATTTAATATCGGCGACATGAAGGAACACGTTCGCCCCATCGATCCTCCCGTAAGATGTTTTCGCCGCTTGGAGCGAAAATATTTGGTAAATAAATTCGCGTGGCTCGCGTGACAGCTGACGTTGAAATTTCTCGCGGTGCGCCGTTCATCCCCGGCGCTTTTCATTAAAGTTACACAGCTTTGAGCGCACTCTTTGACAAGCTCTTTATCTTTCGATGTCTTGCCGACGTCGGGCTTGTTGCGCACATCCTTTCATTTGTTTAGAAAATCCCGGGATAAAACTCCGTGCTTAACTTCGCAATACAATTTTGCAAATGGACCGTGCTTTTCTTTTTCGAAGCCTGGCAAGTGAAATCAGTTGAAGAACTCGATATTTGAACTACAATAAATCGACGTTGATTACTGTGATTTTGAAATCGGATCGATATTTACGACGCTTTGTAATGATTGTCCGATTGATTTGACCAATTTATAACAGTTGGAAATGCATTTGTGAAAAATTGTCACATCGAATATATAAAAAACAATCAACTACCTTTACCTTACAACCGGAAGCTTAAAAGTACTATTTTGAAATGAAAAGAAATCGTTTATACACCCAATTGCGTGGCCAACTGGGAGTTAAAAATCGCTCGATCACGGTTCCCCCTCCGATGTTTGATTATACAATCTGAAGTGATACAGTCAGTGAGCGGGGAAACGGATGGTCGCTGAATCGAGGTTTCCTTGACCGATTGATTGAGGTAAACGCTCGAGCAAGGATAGCTTGATCAACGATCGATGGCAGTTTTACGGAAATTTTCGTTCAATAAGAATGATATTAATAAAAAAAATTATATACGTATGATTTTAAAAGCACACAATAAAATTCGATATTCATCTGGGAAGCTCACGACAATTTAATTTAAATTATCGTAAAATTGCACATTCTTAAATATTTATATTTATTTTAAAACAGTGTTGAAATGCAACTACATAGTTAAAATAAATTTTTCATACAGGTTTTCATATTTCGCAAAAAATATTTGAAGACACAGAATTTCATAACAGTTTAGTTTCATTTTTAAGAATTAATCTTGATGGCGCGTTAATTAATTTCATTTTTTCTTCTCAAACGTCAACTAATTGCAGTTTTACCGCGAGTAGCTAAACGATGACTTTTTTGCTCAGTTGTTGCACCTAATTGACCATGATTAATTGCGCTTGAGTGGCGCCATCTGCGCGACGAAAGACATTCGCACCGGAACTGGTGCACGCTATCAATATTCGCCTACGAACAAGGTTAACATTCGTGCGATGCGCCACGCGAAATGAGGTGACCCCCTGTAACATGAAAGCTCGTTAACATTTCAAAGGGACTGACGGACTCGATTCCCAAGCGTGACAAATCAATCCCCGCGCTCCTTCATCCCCAAAAGATATCGTCGATCAATTTGTTTGCTCAAACCGCACTGGGTCAAGATTCTTCATCGTCTTTGAGCGCCTATTCGCGTTCCTTTCAATCCTTTTTTGCTGCTATTGCGAACGCGCAATGAATTCAAATATTTGGCGGGAAAATTTGAATTTCGAATTTCACATTATCAAGGAATGCATTTGAAATATTGTGTCGCGCACAAATATCTCCGATATCACAGCAGTAAGTTTTAAGAACATGCTAAAAAAAGTTCAATAAAAATTATTTTGCTTTTTACTGTAACCTTGTAATAGTATGAGTAGGATTTGTCGTATAGTTCAACGTACAATTTTTGCTGTTTCTTAAAATCCGATTATTTTTTAATATATCTTTTCAGAGAAAAACAGACATACTTTAAATCTTACATTATAGTCATTTCCACGTTTTAGTACAGCATTACTGTACAATTTTTAAGCAGACATTTGAATATAAATCTGGCAATAAAAAATTTTACGTTGAATTAATGTTCCATTTTTTGGTGAAAAATTGAAAAATAGCTTTGTACTTGAACTCTTTAACAGTGGTTTACTAATTTGAACTTTAATTTAGAAAATTAAAAATTCAATTTTTCGAATTTGGTAACCGGAAGTAGTAGACATTGCACAATTTAGAGATTAGAAGATCAATTGAATGAAATTTTTTCTTATAAATCTGTATTCATGTTCTTAAAATTTTTCGGCGTGTCCAGGTCAGTTATCGTGACCTCGTTCTCGAATCAATATCAGTCATGGTCTCATCATATTAACGTAGACTTTCGCTTGATGAACAATTCAAACAACGGGTTGTGTAATGAAACCGATTGATAACCGATTAGTCACGTGACGGCGCGCAACGTTTATCGTCGAATCGTTAATTAAGGTCGAAATACATGCCGAAGAATGCCGGGATGACGAACGACATCCGGGACGGTTGACATTGAGGCAAGTAGGTATTTGACTGCTAGCCAAGATATCGCGGGACTTTAATTGGTCGATAGAAGTGCCCTTTCGTGCAGATCGCAGACACGTGTTTCTTGAACGATGCCATTTAAATTGCCGAGCTAATCGATTACGAATCCCGAAATTTAAATGCTTCTCTGTCTTGACCGTGTCAGGGTCGTTGGCTACATTTTTCGACATAAAAATTCCCCTAAATAAACGGAATATACATACCAAGTATAATGTAAAATGTATCGAATTTTAATATATAATAAAAATATTTCAAAAATTTTTCAAATATTCTACAACATTAATTAAAAAATTCGAAAATTTACAATATTGTCTTCACATTAAATTGATTATTTTACTTTTTAAATAAAAAAAGTGTGCTTTTAATTTCGAATCTTCATTTATAGGGGGAAAATTTTATTTGCGAGAGTAAAATTATAATCATCAATAAAACAACCACTTATTGTTGGAATTAAAAAAATTTACAAAAATTTATCTGTTAAAAAAAAGTTTCAAATGATTTACTTAAAAAATTCTGAACATAACAACATTCCTTTCATATAATCCTTAGTCAGTCATTCGTGTAGTGAATTATTCACCACAGTGGTGCCAATGTAAAAGCTTTGCAAATAAGCTCAGGTATGAATCTTTGAGAGAAAGAAAGACATAAAGGAGATAAAAAAACGTACGCTCTTATGTCAGGCGTCATTTTTTTCGTGGTGCAAAGCTGAGACGCGAGATAAGCCGGCGTGATTGGTCGGTGCAGAAGATAAGTCCGAAATAGAAGATCGGCTAACGCGTCTCCGAAGAAAGATTGTTATTAAAATTAGACGCTGTCGCGGATTCGGACACGGCGCATCGGCCAACGACAATACAACTCGAACTAAGATTAGCGCGAGCTCGTATCGCCGGTTCCTCAGCCGAGCGTTTACGATCTCATATATTATGGATTTACGATCGCGAAAATACGTACGTCAATTTTTCGCCAAGAAGGAAATGCCGGTCGCGATGCATTGTGCATTTTTATTAGCCGCAATCTTACTTAAGAGGGTTGTAAATGTCAAGTATTTACGGTAATGGAATGTAAACAATGTTTCGTAACCTTTGGCAAAGCTGGGTACTAATTATTACCGAGAAAATGTTTCTTAGAAATTATTATGAGACAATTTTTTTTTAATTGTCGAATAATTTCATTTTCATTTTATCATTCTACATTTCACATTTGACATTGTATATCATGTAATATATTTACAATAACACTAATATTTATGAAGAAAAGCTAATTGTACATTTCTTGTAATAAAATGTATAAAATATACATTTTTTTTCAATAATGTATTACACATCAAGAGCTGAAAGTGAAAATTTCGAGGCAAGTGAGAAGTCGTATCACGAGACATGAGCACGGGCTGCTAAACTAGCAGAATGGACGTGGCCAGAGTGTATGTATTTGACAGTCCGAGCTGATGTTTTATGCTGCAACTTTTCACTCACCCCGAATCGCTCACTTTCAGCTCATGGTGTGTACGATACTTTTTGACAGAAGTGTTTGAAAATAGCCACTTGAGTCATCCTGTCAACTTTCGGCACTGTTTCAAAAATGTTTACTCACGGTTCGAATAACCTATACCTAAAGTGGTTATTTTCAAAAACGAATACCAAAAAATATATAAAAGAGGCAATAAAGCTACATTTTAAAATGTATTTTTAGCAAAGGTATTTTCGTCTCGGAGGGAGTGATCACATGTCCGAGTGACAACTTGCTACATATATCCCTGTTTTTGTCTTCTTTTTATACTCCTTTCATTTTGGCGGGAGTAAGTTTCATGATTAAATGGTTGGTTAAAATTTTGTACGTTAATCGATTGTTTCTGTTTCAATTATGACTAAATGAATGAATTATGAACGAATTAAACTATTCTCTAAATATATTTCTCTCATATTAATTATAAAAAATGAAATTATTTACCATATGAGTCGTTTTTAAATCAATTAGTAATCATTACCGTTACTACAATCCCGAATAGAGAAATGAAAAATCTAATTTCAAGTTGATCTCTTATGATGTTATTGAAACGAATATCAAGTGCAGTGCCACACATTTAATATTACTTAAGTTAATATTTTTAGAGCTTTGAATATCCAAATTAGGGCTTTGGTATGACATTATCTTCTGTAAGATTATTAATCAATTTTAAAATCAATTATGTTTGAAATATCTAGTAATATTATAAAATGTTATTTTTGCACCGAGTTTAAAGTTTGGCAAAAAGAAAAAAGAAATTTTTTTTAAACTTATCATATTCTTATAAATTACAAAGATATCATACCGAGAATTAAAATTCGTCTTCTAATCAATTCTTGTAGTGTAAAACAATTGGCTGTCTAAACTTGTATACTACTTAAATTTTATTCAAATAATTTTATATTCATTATTTTTTTTCGCAAACCCTTGTTTCGTTGCACTTTAATATATACAATTATTTGCGCTAGCTTTGCGCGTCCATCGAGAAACTACCGGGAAAAGCGAGCGGCTAAAAGATGAGCTCGTGCAACCGTTATGCATATTAATGCTTTTAAATATACACGATACGAGATATTGCAGTTTGCTGCATTGACGTAGAACGGCTCGTAATGTGTCGACGAATGAGGTTTTCGAGTTGCCGCGACCTTGAGAACAGTAAACATAAACAGGATATATGGGGAATCGCGGTCGAAGGTGGAGAAAATTGTCGGCGAAAGGCGCTAATCGTTAGGTCATTATCGCGCGCGATCGCGACACGAAGGTTTAATAGCTGCTCGAATGTTTAAATCGACACGCGCCGCAAACCGTGGGGTCGCGTGATCCCCGAACGACGAATCGCGTGACGCTACTCCTCCTGGCACCGGATCTCGATAACGTTTTCATTTTTGCGGCCCATCGTAACCGGCATCGCTATTCCGATACAATTGCCCTGGCGGATTTCAAAGTCGCCGGGCTTTGAAAGTCGGGCTAATGAGGTTGTTCATCATTTATTGCGATCTAATCGCGCTCGAATTCGACATCGTTTATCAACGTCTCACGAAGTTTCGCTTGGATTCGCAGACATTGACATTGTTTAAATCACGCGCGAATGAGGTCAAACGGCGAAATTGGTCGATGTAGACATTTTCTCACTTTAACTCTTTAACGTCCAACTCTTGTTTCGAGAAATCAGTTGTATTTGTTTCAGTCCGAGAAACTTGAAAATGATTGCAAAGAATGATTGCAAAGAACTGGGTATAAGTTACCCTATAAGTTATTTTAATTTTTGTATTATAATTCCGGATCACCCGACTTAAACTTATATAATGAATCTTATTTCAAGGTGTACAATTTCTCATAATTTTCATTTCAAAGGTATATAGTTTTAGAAGACCTTCGAGCGGTAAAGAGTTAATTACGACCTGTCTAAAAAGTTAATTGTTATTTTTTTTAATTTAAAGGTCGATTTGAAAATAATTGTTTCTAAATAATATTAGGCGAGGGTTAAATTCTTGATGTTATAAAAACAATAATGAAGGATATTTCCTGGTATATATAACTCTAAGCGCATTAAAACTTGTACATCCTTCCAACTTGAATCACAGTGGAAACAGGTTAAATGTCACATATTCTTTGGAATGTGGCGTGTCTAAGGGAACTTAAAAAAGTATGTTCTGGAGAAACACATCTTAGCATTTTTTAAATTAATAGGTATTAAAACGAGTATGAATATTGTCCTTCTTAAATTTTATTTTGTTCATAAATCCTTTGTCCTTTCTACACATTCTTCTAGAAATCTTAGAAATCATTTATCCGCGTCTCATCTCATCGCGATAAAGTGATATTGGCGCCGAGCGAAACCTAATCTGAAGGTCAAGCCTGTTTAAATTTCAGTTCCTTCCTACAAATTTACTTCAGTCAGATAATGTCAACGAAAGTAATCTTAACACAAAATATTAATAGCTAATTAAATTACTTTTAAATTAAAATACGTGAGGTAGATATCTGAGATTCGGAAAAAAAAAATGCTAATTAAAAATCTCTAAGGGACAACTTTAACACGAGATAAATATTTGTCTTTTTGTAGAGAGAAAGAAGGTCAAACAATTTATACTTCCGCGATTCATAATTAATACTTTCCTTACTCCATTCACGAAAAGAAATACAAAATTTCTTTTAAGGTTGTTGTGATATGATTCGCATGTTGTCTTCTACTCGAAGTAACTTTCATTTTTTTAAAACTAAGCAAAGTTTAAATTACGAATATGTCGTTTAAAATTTGTTACTTACCAGTAATCTTAATCATTTATCAGCAAAAGAAAATTATACCACATTACAAATAATTTCCTTCATTTGACTAGGTACAAAATAAGTAAAATCTAGACTTTTATACAGCATACTACATTTATAGGGGTTTATCGTACATTTTTTTATTCCATATGTCCTTATCGTTTGCCATCGAACTAGAGTCGTTCCTCGTTAAATCGCCTAAGCCGGTTTCCTCACCAGTTATACTAAAACCGAGCGCCGCAATAGTGTCGATCGCCCCAAGTCGAGCTAGGTGTACCAAGATCTCCTGTTACAGGCCGCGATGCAAGTCCTCCGTGGTGGAACCTCATGACCTTCGCAAACCGCCTGATGACCCTGTAAGTCTGTGCCAAGATAAGAAGGTGGTCACCATGGAAGAAGAGGACACCGAAGGCACGAGCATCAGTGCGCCACTGGGCAGTACGGTGCAACGGATAGCGCGACGTGCAATGGCCTCGCTCGAGGAGTCGGACATAATAGAATCGGAAAATGAGGTGGATAACATTCCTCCGGACCAAGAAGATCAACAGCTGGTGCAAGTGCGACAACCAGATGAATTAGATGGTAACCGGTTGTCGCCGAACCGAGCCCAGGAGGCCATGGCAGAAACTCAGCAAAGACGATCCACCGCGCGGATCTTCCTCCAGAGTTCATCTTCGTCGAACGAATCTAATCAGATGGCTACAGTCAGTCGCTACGGTGGTGCTAGAATCAATCTATTTCGAGCAAGCAAAAGCCCGCAATCAAGTTCCAGCCAGGAGGACTATGAGCCCGACAAGATCCCTAAGCAGCACCTATTGTCTGCCAATGCCAGACAGATGACTGCCAGGTCAATGGAGTCACTGCGTACATCGCGAAATTTCTTGTCCGCAGATGACCGCTGCTACAGTGAAGACTCCAGGTCGCTGGAGTCACTATCGTCATCATCAGAAACTCATGTAGGCGCAGCTACTCGCACTTACCGTAGCTTTTTAACCTCATCAAAGAAGGATGTCAGAAGAATTATTACTTTAGAATCTAGGAGTAGTGATAATTTACATCGTGAAGAGGCGCTGAACGCTGAGACCAGGCGTGGCCTGTTCGCCAATATGGGACTGGAGCGCAGGCTACCTCAACACCTGAGTTTACCTCCACCTAGTAATGTCTTTTCACTCACAAGCCCGGGTGGTAGTGATAGGAAGATTACAATTTTGAGTCCACATTCGCCGTTGCCTGGACCACCAGATTTCCAGGGCTTCTCACTTAAGACCCGGCGGAAAAAAGCCATCGTGCTGCCGAGGTTGGTGTTGCCGCGAAGCGAGTCCGAGGTTTTCTTAGAGTGAGTAGAATTGTGCACGATTTTGTAGGTCTTAGGTTGTATGGGGAGACGCTTGATTAGAAAAATTGTAATGGTAATGTTAGTAATTTTATTCGATAATAAATGCCATTGTGGTTAATAAAATTGGTAAAATACTATAAGACTGAAAATTAACGAGTTCATCATAATTTACTCAAGACAGTTATATTTTTTTCTCAATTAAAATATAAAAAGAATTTTTATATACTTCAGGTATTTTATTTCTTACTTTTCGTTGAATTTTAATTTATTGTAAAAGTAAAATAGTTGATAAAGAACATAGCTTTCGTCCGAAAGTTTACTTCATAAACGTATTAGATAACAATATACAATTTTATCTACACAATTTTTAAAACTGAAAAGTTATAAATAGAGATGGGAACTTTTTACTTAAATTGAATCATTGGACTCTGCAAAGATAAAACGAAACAATTCTTTCTTGTTTATCAAGTATATAAATTAACTCATGTTGAAATAAAAAACTACGAGTATAAGAAAATCGCAAAAGTCTAATGTTATAAAGTACGAGCGTCTTCCATAATTCAGATTTTCCGAGCAAATTACCATCAAGGGATCATAGAACTTTACTTTATCATGTATTCTATGTTACCGTTAGAATAATTTATTTAGTTTTTTATGTAAATTTGTAGAGATCAAATTAAGTTTATTAGTTACGTCGTGAATAATTTTAATGTCAAAAGCAAAAACTTATCAGCAGGTTAAATAAAGTAGGTTACATGTAAAAAGATATTGCGGAAAGTTTATACAAGCTGTTTCATTTATGATGATAGCATTTTATATTTTATTCGAAATGCATTCAAAAATTTGACGGGATAAAAATACAAACCATTAATATATTCATTATGTATATATTTCGCCTTTTAAAATTATCTCTCGTCTTAATTGTCAGAATTACAAAATAAATAATGTATTTTGTCACTACTTTAATAATACCAGAAAAAGAACAAAAAATATTCACTTACTTTTTTTTCTTGCGTAGTCGAAGTACCTTTTCAGCAGTTTACTTTTGTCAGAATCTGCATTTGAAAATACTTCCTCCGATTCCGTAACGTCTTTACAAAAACTTTTTAAAAAGGTTCAGCCTGCTTCAGATTTCACGTTTGATTAACCGAATTTCAACTTTTGCTTTCTCGCGCGAAATCCCGCATCTTGCAATCTCACAATTCAAAACTTTTCGCAACATCTTCAATTGTGAACATCGCCCAGGACAGGCTGATTGTATCGACACAATGCATTATTCGGCCACATACGCAAGGCCGATCATGTCGAAATCAGCTTGAGAAAAATTGCCCCAACCCTCCTCTATTGATCCCTGTCGCATTCTTTGCATCCTCCACTCTGTTTGCCCCGTTGTCCCCTCCACCTGCTCGTTATTGGCTCTATTTATCCACCTCCACATCGAAGTCAATTCAACAGCTGTGTGCCTTTTGTGCACTTTTATTATAACCGTAAACTGTTGAGAGGTCGGCGCTGATCCTGCCATGCATTGATTTGTTTAATTCCGGACAAAGATGGCGCTCGATACCTTCCGCCGGCTCTACGCTTTTACAAGCCGTTCAGCCGTAAGCGCTCTAGCAAGTTAAAGCATTGTGCTGAAAAAAATGATAAAAAAAAAAAAATAAAAAAATGAAAAAAATTTAAAAAAATATGAAAAGACGAACGCGCATGGACTCAGGACGTACAAGCTCGCGGACGTCGGCCAGTTTATAAAGTCAAAACAGGGCCAATTAAATGGCGGATTAATGGCACGGATTATAATAGCGCGTAGTAATAAATATTTCAAAAATAAGTTTGTTCAATTTCGTTACGTCGAATTTTCTTTTTTTTTTTTCATATTTGTTTCTTTTATTTTTGTAAACTTTTTTCAATAACGGTAAGTTCTTAATAGAATAAATATTTATATATTAATTTTATATATTAATTTTATAATTAAATATTTGAGAAAATAACTACATTCTTGATATTTTACTGATCACAGCAAGAAGCACACTTTTAAAACAAAACAATTTTTCTCTATACAGTAACTCGATGTTACTTATATGTAAATTTTATGTATACCAAATGAATCCATATCTTTTTTTTCAAAGAAAATAATGATTTTCTGGAAACTGGAAAACGAAAAATGTGATAAAATTAATTATGTTTTAGTTATTATAAAAAAATTAAATCATTTCATTAACATTCTTCTATTAAGACATTTAATTGAAAAATAAATAAAACAAATATCTTTTTGTTAATGTAAATAAAAAAAATATCTCTAGCTGGTCTGGCATTAATATGTCAATAATCTGAATCTTAAACACAACATACATTCGAACAACTATAATATTGTTATACCATAACAATAAATACAAAATTGTCATCCAAATTATTATGATTTATTAATACAGAAAAAATTCTAGTGCCTTTATTATTACTATTATTATTATCATCATTATTATTATCATTTATGTAAAAAGGTAAGAATAGTTTTTTTACTCCCAAAGCTTATAAAAAGACATGTATAATGTTTATACAGTTTTCATTGCAGTAATTATGCATTATAATGTCATCGGTACAATTTTCGAAATGCATAGCAATAATGCAGCTTAAATTTCAATTTCATTTCTCGTCATTTGAATTGTATATCACTTACAGTAAATTTATTGTTCGTAATTTAATGATTTTTGAAGTGAATGTTAAATGACCCATTTGTACATGCACACGCATTGCATCTATCAAGGCATTATTTTTCAATAATATGTTTCAATTAATCTACAAACTTTTGCTTGAATTTATACCATCAGTACTCAAAAACAAGATTAATCTTTATCATTCAATTATCTCAATAATTGTTACAAACGTCTAGAGAATCATTATTTAATAATATGTCTTAAATAAATATCCACTTATAATTATAGTGAATGGTTCGAGTGAATAGTTTCGTAATAAGAAAAATGATAATTGAAATTAAAAGGAGACTTAAAGAATTAATATATTGTATACGACAAAGGTACGTGTATTATTCATAATCATCCGTCTGAATTCGCGTAATCTACAAGAATATTTAAGTAATTCGATTTCAAAATGAATCTCCATTCACGACAACTCCAGGAACCTCTGGAAATCACAATATCAACGCACTTAAGCTCCAAAATCTGGGCATCTTCAGCGAATGGCTTTTAAGCGTTCGCAAAGTAAAGACCATTGAAATATATTTACTTCGCGTAATTGAATTCGCCCATCTTTTTTTGACCCCCGCACAAACTGACTGCGGTAAAAAAAATTTGCTGTTAACTGTGGACGAGATGCGATTTACCTTGGTCGAGGTCCCGAATGAATTGGTCTCAAGAGCCAAGCTGCTGATTGCCGTTGGGAAACATGTCTTTGTCTGCAATGTTTACCCGCATTTCTTTTTACAAGAAACGAGACTCGATTTGCCGATCTCGTTCAACTAACGGCCCCGTGGTAATTAGTCGTCAAAATAAATACCTGACCCGGTTTCAACGTCTGGATACAGAAAAGAGGATCGCAGTAGCAACGTTTCCTGTAATTTGCTCAAACTTCAATTGAATTTCGATCTCTGTGCCCTTTTCTGCTGGGCTTCACGTATTTGTGTATTTTAAGACTCATCGAGTCGCTTGAGGATGAAATAACAAGCTCGATGCGTGCTGAAATTCTGCTGCAATTATTGTCAAAAAGTAATTCATTGTTGCGAACTGTTTTAGAAATTCAAGAAAAAAAAGTACATCGGTGAGAAACCTCAACATATAGTTAGAAAAGGAATAACGAATGTGAGAAAGTTAAGCGCTGCAAAGCATAAATGACAGTTATAAAAGATTAGAATGAGAAATAAATTACTGTTTTTATATAAGTTATAACGAATAAAATGGCAATATGACTGAGAGTTATTATTGTTATATATAATAGCTTGTGAATGTATACATAGTAGAAAGAAGAACAAAAAAATTACAAAAACAATTAAGATATTCAGAGTTCTATGTCTTCAAGCTTCCCGCGCAGAAAAAATCGTGTAGCTCGACGTGTGGATACCCCTATCCTCACGTTGAGCCACACGTTTTTTTCTGCGCGGGTTCAATAAGTTTTGATACTATATCATTAAGCCAAAAAATCACATACATTTTGTGTTGAAATAGTATATTAATTTCTTTCTCGGTGCAAAATTTCATACACTGGAACACATTCTAATCAAATCTACGGTATATTTTTTGTATTACTATACAGAAAAACCGAGTTTGTGTTAATTACGAAACATTTGCAGAAGTTTCGAGCAAAATTTAAATAAACAACATTTCGTAACTTATTATTAGTTATTACGTAATTTTGATAAGTGCTACGCCATTTTAGCAAATTCAATCTCTTGGTATATAGCAGAAATCACAAACTGCCGAATGTATCGAATGAAAGCGAGAAAGCAATGGACACGGCTACCTTTCGACGTAAGCAAGCAATGAGGTTTTACATTATACACAATGAAAGCGCCATCTGGGGCGTATTAATTCGACGACGTGGATTCTCATTTTCTTTGAACATGTAAAGTAACATTTGCAGAACGTATAACGACTCGTTTTCCACATTTTTGATGTTTCATCTTCTTGCCGAGCGAATATTTCAAAAGCCCCAGGCTGTATTTTACCTTAATGCAGTAACCACGTCACTCGACAATGCGAAGCGCTTCCAATTCCAATAGCTATCCACCTCCGGCAGTATCGCTGTTATTGTTTTTGTCCGGGAGTAAACGTGACGCACGACTCACGGTTTTATAATAGGTTTCTTGTTATTTTTAATCACATTTATTGTTCCGCCGATTTTCGCATCACTCGCTGCGGTTTTCGGTTACATTTCCGCCCTGCGTTTTTAAAAACCTTTGAATTAATCTTAAATAAAGGTAATTTATTAAGGTTTTAACTAATGCAACTAATTCTCTTCCAATCGGAATAATTTCGGCTAAAGCATATAAGCCAAAGTTATCGTGCAATAATACGAAGGAATTTTCAGGTGTCAGTGTTGACGTGAATTCTTAAGAAAAATTTTTCTATCTTAATTCTGTACTTTTACTCGCACCATTTTGATGGCAGACTAATTAATGAAATGCATCTATTGCTAAAGCAGGTAAATTGTATAAAAGTAGATAGAAAATCACAGCACATTGTCGTAAAAGCTTTAAAAACATCTTGTTAACTTTTCCCTCACTTAACGGTCTCATTAATTCAAATTTTAACAACTCTCTCATTATTCCATTTGTCGTATCACGTATCACGCCATTCCGTGCTTTCATTATTGAGTACGTTATCTTTCATTTTGTATTCAGCTGGTAATTGATGTAATTTGCTTATACAAATAACGGCTCTGTCGATAAAGCGAAATTGAGATAATGCAGTGCCATTAAACTTTATTAAATCGCACGTTAAATAATTTTTCATTTGTATGGCGCGAATTCCTCGGTGCGAAAAGTGTATCGGTATCTAATTGAGTCATCAAAATTATTTATACACCACCATCCGAATAACGCAAGTTATATTTGGCATCCCACGAGAATTCAAACAGCGCGCCTCTTTTTCCCTTGCAGGCATTTTTATTCGACAAGTTTATTGCGCTTTCGACTTCATCACTTGTTGATCTTGAACGAAATTCAAAGTTACCACTTGTGATACAATTTTCCTATAGTCTTCCGTATATAAATTTGTGTACAAACATATTATTAGAGTGTTTGTTTATCTTTCGCATTATTCCCAAGAAGATAAAAAGTATAAAATACGATTTGCTTTTCGAAACATTGACTTTATTTATTATCTTTTTACAACTCCAAAGAATTACGTTTATTGATTTGACATTAAATTGACGTAAATGAAAATCGAAATTGAATGCGAAATCCAAATCGACTTTAAGTACGCTTTTTACTTAAAAAACTTGAATTTCAATTCAAACCTATGTATAATGTTTCGATTTATTATCAACGTTTTATTCAATTGTACTTTAACCCTTCTGTGACGTTAAGATAAAATTCGATTGACTCGAAAGAATTGGTTTAACATTATGTCAATCTCTTCTGTACGAAATGTTTGTAGCTTTGCCATGTGGTTAAAAAGAACAGTAAATTGATATTTATTTGAGCGTGAAAAGGATAGTGCAAAACATATTGTTTGATAAGTGTTCCCGCGCAGAAAAAAACGTATGGCTCAACGTGTGGATACCCTAGTAGACACTTAAATGAGGGAATAATAAGGGCATTATACGGCTCCCCTACTCCCTAATAATGCCCTTTACAAGCACGCCTAATAACGCCATCATTAAAATGTAACGCAGGGCATATCAAAG
>JABFOV010003557.1:0-16068 GCA_022817685.1 Aradophagus sp. ZL-2020
GTTCTGTATAATGTCTAGAATCGCGAATCCGCAATCGCAGGCGCTTTGCGCTAACTAAATATTAAAAACCGGTTCGGGATAATGCGAGGCTCGATAGCTGAATGAGGGTTAAACTATACCGATCACACACGCTGAATTTATGAAACGGAATCGCGCTGTGTCAACGAACCTTTTACATTTATACCTTTGCATTCAATATAGCGCGGTCGAAATACATTCCGCCGTTTTATAATCCGCAAAAATTTTAACTCGCGCGAATTATTGCCGATAACGTTCGTTCGCCCCGAGTCCTTGGCGGGATATCGATTTTCACTGTGAAAATGACTTTATAATTAGGATAACTTGACGGCGGTATTAAAACCACTTGTTGCACGCGTTCATATTGTTTCCCTTTTTCCGACAATTCAACGCGTTATTTACGTAAGTTTCTATTTTTGACCAAACGTTGTAGTTTGCGTTATTGCGTTTTACGAGCGAAAACTTAAAAGTGTAAGTGCTGTGCTTCGGTTCGTTTAAGTCTCGTTTGAAAGACGTTTGGATGTGTAGATTTGACGACAAGTGAAGCGAATGTGAAATTCATAATATGAGCGTGAGCTGACCCACAATGACGAGAAAAGTGTCGAGTGTTCGCCTGGTGAATGACGGCCAGTTTTGCGAGGACGAGTAACACGGTGAAGTAAGTATGGAGCAATATTAAAGATATCTGAAAAAAGGAATTTAGTAAAACAAAACTAAATCCCACAATGCAAATAAAAGTCTTCTACAAATTACTTAAATCAAGAAATTTGATATTTATAACTACTTGAAATAAAAAGCTTTAGAAAAAAAAGGTTAATTTCAAACTACTTAAAATTTAAAGTTTTCGAGAAGCAAATAGTTTGAACCACTTAAAATTCGAAGTTTTGGAGAAACAAGTACTTAAAATGTACTGAATTTTTTAATTTAAATACACGTAAAGTTAGCCACGAGAAGAAATTCTACGAGTTTTAGATTTAGACATATTTCGCAAACGTCGGAAAGATTTTTCTTCTTGTCAAAATATAGCTTAATTCTAAATGATATTTGTTCCGGAAAACCTTACATTAGGATATTAAATAATAAAAATAATATAAAAAGAAGAAACAATGTAAACGAGGGTGAAAGGAACAACCTCTAATAAATTTTTTTTAAATTGAAAACTCATATTTTGCAACGTGGCAAATTTCACGCATGTTAATTTAAGTAATGTGTAAAAGTTTACTTTTTCTAATAAATACACACCCAAAAAACAAGTGTTCTATTTTTGAGACATTTTTTTGTGACAAAATAAGACACTTTTGGTCGTCTTTTGTTATATCTTATAGAATGATTTATTTATTTATTTGATATTTATTTGTTTAATTACTTATTAACGTAATTAATTTTAGTAAGGTTCATATACTACAAAAATGGCTCCAATTTATTCAGCATTTACTGATTCGAATATTTATTTTCTGTCATTGTTGCCAACATCTCTAAAAAAAATCCCTCAAAACCTCAGCACTGTAGCAGACATGGCACTACAATTTCCTATACGGTGAAAAGGATGTGTTTATGAATGTTTGAGCAAGAGTTAAAGTACACGTTTTTTAAATCGTAGTAATTATTTAAATAAAATTAAAGTACGCGATTATATCATCGCTAAAATGAGTCGTGATAACACAGATCCTGTCGTGAAGGAGGTATGATAAATTCATTTTTCTAAGTAGCTAAATTTAAACAAGTAACAAGAAATGAGGTTATGTACATGTGTTGTTCATTGCTAGAAAATCCTTTGAAATGAAAAAATATGATTTAACATTAATAAAAAATCTGAAAAAAATATAAGTGAATTAGTTAATTTATAAAGAATAAAATTTTAAATCTTCGCGTTTTAACGAAATTTTATTAGAAAATAAAAAAAAAATGAAGCTGCATTTGTAAAAATTGTTTTTATTATTATTATTAAATATTATTTTAATTAAATAACAGAAGAAATGAGTATAAAATTGATATTTAAGGCCAAAATTTTCTAAAGCTCCAAGCTCAATTTTCTAAAAAAAAGCAAGTGTTTATAAATAAAGAAACAGTTGATATTTATGTATATATTGTTCTTTAAATTAATCATTCTATTAATAATATTTTACAAAATAAAAAATAAAAAATGTCAGTTGTATTGATCATGGTACCCTTATTTGCATGCTTAGAATTATATATTGATTATTAATATTCTATGATGCAATAATATCAAAATATTTCTTTAGATTCCTATATACTTAGCAAAAGGATTAATGGACAAATTATCAATTTTTCAATATCCCTTAAGATCCTCACAAGAAGGATATGATAAGGCAGAATTTTTGAAGACTCAAGTTAAACCAAATAATCAAGAAGTACAAATGGATTTAGCATTGGATATAGATAGTGAAAACTATGATACTGCCATCGGTGAGCATATTGTATTGAACATGGAAAAATCAGCAAAGGGAGATCAAGATCAAGAAAAAATATTTCCAAGGTATGTTTTAACATATATATTCAATAAACGTGAAATGAATGTATTAAAAATTCATTCGTTGAATAGTATTTTAATTCATTTACATAAATTTAATATAAGAAATTATAAGGAAAAATGATTATATATTAAGACATTCACTTTTTTGTTTTACAGTAATTATATGGACAGAATCATTTTAAAGTCATCAAGAGCACTGCCAAAATGTGACAATTTTGCAGCCGCGGTTTATCAAGACGGAGAATTGCACATTACAAAGTTGAAAAGTATTCTCCAAATTCGTCCTCAGTTAAATCATCTGGATATTAACGAAAAACGTAACAAAGATGATGGTAGAAATACTGGAGATGGTAAGATTTGTAAAGACATTTTCATTTTTTCAACTATAACGTGTCATTTTGACAAAACCATTGTTTCAAAAATAATTATTTCAAAATTATATTTACATAGATGACGACGAAGATGATGCACCTAAACAGGTGAACGTTTCGTTTGCTAGAAATTTGCCGGAACATGTTAAAAGAATGCGAGAACAGTCATTTGCACATCATAGTCAGAATGCCAATACAGAACAGTTTGTTGAAACGCAGTATCACGCAGCAACATCTTCAAAAGCAGAAGTATGTAAACTCATTATCCATTCTTACATATATTTTTATACTAATTTAATAATGAAGTTACTATAAATATATATTTTTACATATTACAGTTAACTAGATTGGAAATGTTTTGCCAAGCAACAGACGATAATGCTATTAATTTTGTTAGTGTAACTAAAAAGCAATATTTAGATTTAATAGCTCCTCTTGTAAAAGATGATAAATATAACAAGACAGAAACGCCAAATACTGCATCGATAAATTACATATGTACTTTAACAGATATGCCTTTATTGGATCATATTCGGATTTTAATTAAGCATGGTGAGATACACATTTAAATTACTAAAACTATAATGTGGGTGAAGTGCCCAACAACAGTATAATTTTTTATTTATTTTGTAGCTAAAGTACTGTCGTTTACACAACTGAGGTCTATAGTATCGTCTGAACATGAAACTCATTCAGTTCTAAAGTATTTACAACAAGTAGCAGTGTTGGTTCAGGGTAACTGGGTTGTAAATAGTGAGCTTGAATATCCAAAAGATACAAAATCTTCTCACAGTGGTATTCCTGCTGAATTAATGTGTAGAGCAAGAGACTATATTGTAAGTTTGTAAATTAAACAAAATTTTAATTAAGTTTCTGATGTAAAAGAATATTATTTTATTTGATATTTATTTTAAACTATAGGACCAAATCAATTATTATAAGATTTATAAAATATCATTATTTAATTATTTTTCAGTTGTTACTTTTCACCGAACATGAATTCATAGATAGAAAAGCTATTTCTTCTGTTATAAAATTTCCAGCTGAGGAAATTCGAGAAATTCTAGTTAACATAGCAAAACACCAACCAAAAAAAGGTTGGCGTCTTATCATTCCACCAAATAAAGACTTCAGTGATAGGTAAAGATGGTTTATTTTTTGCACAATTCAATTTTAGTTTTGTTTTTAAAAAGATTGTTTTAAAAATAATATAACATGTGGCTAATTTTCATACATTTTCAGGTATCCAGAAATAGCACAAAGGCAAGATTTATTTTGGGAAGCAAAAAGAAAGCAGTTACGAGAATCTATGAAAAATCAAAGTCATTCACCACAGCGACAAAGAAGAAGATCAAATCGAGAATCAACTGGCTCAGAAAATGAGGAGCGAAATGTTGCCAGGGGAAAGAAATCGTTAACTACAATGATGACGTGATTAGTTCTATTAATTACAATGTTTATTTATAAAAACAAAACATTTAAATGTGTTATTTTTGTATAAATTTTGTATTGCCAAAAACATAGTTTTTAACGTTTGTACATGCAAAACTGTTAGTAACTTTTTGTTTAGTTTATTTAAATGAAACTTAAAAACAATAGATAAAAGTTAAAATTCTGAAATTGTACATAGAAGTATTTATAAGAATATTTTAAAATATATACATATTTTTAGTCATTACAAGAAATATGTCCTTAAAGCGAATTTCGTTTTTAATTGTAAAATTTACAGAATTACGCATATTAAATACATTCATTAATAACAGTAGGAAATTGTTGAATAAATGATTTGTATCTACTTCATGAGTACAATTTAGAATTATAATTTATTAATGAACATGAAGGCACTCAAAAACAATTACAAACTGTAAATATAATTTTAATTTATATTTGATTTTCACAAAATGAATTATTTTTGAGTACATGTGTGTTCATATTGTTTGATTCACGACTGATGAAAATTATAACAAAAATTATAATTATTTTTATTCACCGTTAAATTTTCAGCAGTTAAATTATCTGACTGTACATAAGAATAAGAAAAATAAATAAATATTTTAATTTAATTAGTTAAGTATTCAAATTCGTGTATTTAATTAATACATTGAAATAAAATCACTATTACATAGATTAACTTTTAATACAAGTTTACAAATTAAATAAGAGCCTAAAACTTTGACATATAACTGAATAAATTATACTTTTGATTTATATAACTGATTTAATTTTGTCTGTAAATGTTAAACTTTCATTATATATTAACAAATGATAAAGCTGATCTTTTAAAGCTTCGAATACTTATCGTTAGGGGCCGATACATAGCATTTCTATGTTTTGGAGTAATCATTATTTAGATAAACAGAAAAATACGTCATTGACATTGCTCTCTATAATAAATTAATATTAGAATAACAGTACGTAAATTACTCTGTGTAAGTATTATATTATATTTTAACTCCATTGGATATATTTTCATACCACATACATTATCATTTATTCCTCATCTTTTTATGAGTAAAATATATAAGGTTAGACATCATTTGAGATAACAATGAAAATAATAACATTTAAAGAACAAAATCTTAAAATGAAACTGAATTGATAAATGTATCAGCTTATCTATTTTTTTGGCTATTGTCATCATACACTGTATAATAACATGAACATTTTAAATCATATTCATTTAATTTTGTATATAATAACATGCATTATGTAAACATACAATAAACTGAATATAACATTTCCACAATTATTATATAATCATATAAAAATTAACAAAATTATTTGAATTTATTTCATTCATGTGAGAATTTCATATATAGGTAAATAATGTCTTCAGAAATAATTAAGTTTTCGAAAGCAAGATGTATTATGGAGCCAAGTTTTTGGGCGAAATTCGCTGAATTAAAAATTGATAAATACAAACTGGACAACGAAACTCAAATTCCAATATGGGGAAGTTACACGTTGAACAATCCTGATAAAAACAGATCTAATTGCTTATTTTTAGATTGCACATCTTTCAATGAGTAAGCACACTTATTATGAATTTATGCAACGTCACTCATTACTCAAAATTAATAACAAGCTGTAAACAAAATTAAAAATAATACTCTGGTGTATAATATTGCAAAACTGAATCAAATAATGTAGTTATTTTACAGAAAAGTAGATTCAACTACACACAATGCTTTTGTGGCTTGCTCTGGTTTCATTGTCAACACCAATACATTCACGGAGTACAAAGAGATGAATCTGACAGATTTCATTGATACCATAGGAAAACTAGTAACTGAATCAATAATTAGTGGCACAGCTTTAAAAGAACCATGGAAACTCATGTTCTTCCTGATTATTTCATACTCGGATTTAAAAAAATACAAATTTCATCACTGGGCTAGTTACCCTACACCTCTGAATTTGCCAGAGTTGCACATTAGAAAAAGAATGCCAGTGACCAGTCTATTTACAGATAAACAAAGAGAATATTTGCAAACGACTTTTATGCAGTTAGACTGCAGGTATAAAAGTTACTTTTGCATCCTTGTCAATAAAGATAACGATAGTATTGATATAGTTGATTTAAATACAGGAGTTGAAATGATCAACTCTGATGTAAGTAGATTGTTCAGTTTACTCAAACTTTTCATTCCAATTTTAAGATAAATTTATCAGTCTTTGACAACGTTCCAATTATCTGTTATTATAAAGTCAAATATCAAAGTGAAACTATTAACTGAATTGATTGTAATAAAATAAATATTAAAAATTATAATTTTGAAGTCAAGTTTGCGTTATATAATATATTTTTAAACTTTAATATATTTGTAATTTATATGTGATGCTGATCACTGGCACTAGGATTCAGAAAAATGATACATTCATTTTACTTAGTTGTTTAGTGATTTCTAAAAAATAGTTTTGTTAACAGAGTAAAAAAGATATTTACTTCGCATTTTACGACACAAGTTCAAATGACATACCAGGCTGGACATTGCGTAATTTATTGTGTTTACTTTTTTGGCACTGTCCAACTTATGCATTTAATGAGGAAATGCGTATGTGTGCTGTTCGTGGCCAGGATTTCAGAACAGCTGTGGTATTCACGTTAAAAACAAAAGATTATCCAGACAAAGAATTAGTCAGACAATCAATCTTTGAAGGACATTTGGTTGGTTGGGTTGCAAATGACAATGGGAAAATGGGTCCGAATATTTCTGACCTATCCGAAGCACTCGATCCGTCCAAGTTAGTTAGGAAATTTATTCACTTACAATACATTTTGTATGCACATAATATACGAGCTAGAATTTAAGAAACTGTTCTGCAATTTTGTTTCTTGAAATTGCAAAAAAGGAGATCAATTATCAAAATAATAAGGGATCAAATATATAAAATAATAAAAAATAAAGTAAAGTAAAATCTAAAATTGATATTTTCCAATTGCAATGAAAAGGTTTATATAAAGATTGCAGTGTTTTTCTATAAAAATAAGTCAAAGTTTAAACTCGTATTTAATGTACGTACATGACTTCTTGTTCATATTATGTTGAATGATATAATGATAATTTAATAACTATACTATTACATTTTGCACTTCCTTTGTTATCATAATTTCCATTTCTATTTATTAAAGATGCAACATAAATTTAATTATAATATCAATGCATTATCTTTTTTTAGATTAGCTGACCGTTCAATAACGTTGAATTTAAAATTAATGAAATGGCGTTTAGTTCCCGAACTGGACTTAGAGATAATTAGTTCTTTGCGTTGTTTACTTCTGGGAGCTGGCACTTTGGGGTGTTCGGTAGCACGAATTCTTTTGGGATGGGGGGTTGTTAATATTACTTTGGTTGATAATTCTACTGTATCATACAGCAATACTGTACGACAAACTTTGTACACTTACCAGCATGCAGTGGATAAAAGATACAAGGCTGAGGCTGCAAAAGAAGCTTTACTTGCAATTCATCCCAATTTGGTAACTACATTTTTAATTATAATTAATTATAAATCGGTAAAATTTTGTATGTATTTTGTTTCCTAATATTGCTACATTCCTTCAATAGTGGTATTATAATTGACATCTGATACAGGGATGTGATTTCGAAACAAAAAAAAAAAAAAAAATAGCATCATTTAGTTATCGTTAAAATTATAATATAAACTGAATTTCATTTAAAACTGAATTATAGAAGTCAATGTAATTATTTTCTTACTTTTTTTTATAATAAATAACATCTTAGTTTTGTTTTATATGACTTTTTTAATGTATGATAATTTAAACAGTAAAATATATAAAGTTTATAAAAAAAAATTAAAAAATCTTATATGAATATCAATAAATGTTACAAAAATGCTTTTAAGTATAATTTTGTATAATAAGAACATCATAATACAGAGAATCTACTCTAAATAGTGAACGTTTATTCCGTTTAGAATGTAAATGGCGTTGTACTACAAATTCCTATGCCAGGACATGTAATAAGTACAAGTATGATGGAGTCGACGAAGGAATATATAGCGAAACTAGAAGAATTATTCTCCGAACACGACGTCGTATTTCTGTTGTTGGATTCAAGAGAAGCTAGATGGTTACCCACTGTATTATGCGCTGCTTATAATAAAATTGCAATAAATGCAGCTTTGGGTTTTGATTCATACACTGTGCAACGCCATGGCACAAGAAACCATTTAACTTCCTCTCCGCCAGATTTGACTGGGCGAAATCCCGTTGGCGAAGATCTTGGATGTTATTTCTGTAACGACGTCACGCAACCTGGAAATGTGAGTTACTTTTGAAACTGATGATAAAATAAAAAATTTGAAGTGTTTAAAAATTGATTATATTATTCTTATTAAAACTTCAAACTTTGATTATCGTCGTGTGTATATTTAAAGACTTATTTGTACATAACATATTTTTGTATATAATATAAAAATATATAATAAGACAGATAACTGATAATTAGTATTATCTGTGATAAAATTACTTGTCGAAGTTTGTAACGTTAAATGTATATCAAGTCCCAAGTAGATCGGACCTTGGACCAACAATGTACCGTCAGTAGACCTGGCCTCTCAGGTATCGCCGCTGGTCTCGCTGTCGAATTACTAATGTCTTTGATGCAACATCCCAGAAGGTAATTGCAATGAAAATGCGTCTCTCGGTTATTATAAAAAGAAACAAAACGTATCACGGTTTGTGTCGTATTTCATCATCCACGTTCAGAAATTTAATCAAAGTTTTAATTTTAATAACATCACTTCAATGACAAAACGATTAAGAAAAAACTAATTAAATTGGAAGACATTATTGAACAATTTCTGGTTGAAAATCGGCTTGTAATATATTATTAATTCATCGTTTGAAGTATTAAGAAAACATCAATTGTTCATTAAAATTCAATTATTGCAGGTATATAAAAAAACTATACATTTGAATCAATATGAAATTTATTGTTCGATTTAAAATTTTAATAAAATATGATAAATTCCAATGAATTCTATTTCCGTGGAAAATTAAAGAAATTTGACTGAATTGTGAAAAGTCTTTTCCCTTTTTCAATTTCTTTGTTTCCTGCCGTAATAACTTTGTTTTCAACGACAACGGTTTACCTTTTACTGGTACTGCTGGCACAAACAAGAACTGACTTTTAAGATTATCTCAAAATAAAATTATTTAAGAAAACAAAACTGATTTTCTCGAGCCGAAATCGTCACCTCTGTTTATTTGATTATTTACTCAGAAAACCAGTTACCAATTATTCAACTGTTTGCACTGTCGATTCTTTATGGTTTGTTGAAATCGCTCGACGGGAGTAAAAGAAGACGAAATTTTATGTTCATGGCTCAAGACAATGAGGAAACGTGATTTGAGCAAACATTCCAGGCCACTCGGCACTGCTTGGTTCTGGAATTTATTTGACTTACCTTTTGTGGCTTGCTTTCGATTTTAGTACTAAGATATCACTCATTGTTAATAATAGAACAATAGGCTAGTCCAAACAAATATGCCTCAAATATGCGAACAATGTTGTAAATCTGCGAAATATTTCTGGGCATCCAAAAGGGATGACGAAACGGGTGAAAAGATTGAATCAAACTCAGTTTCATAATTTTGTTTGGCACAGGCGTAATTTGAACACGACGCGTGATGGTTGAAACACCTGCATTTCTATTTCGTTTTACAATATCTTTTTGTCATTTAAGGACGATACATTTTTTTTACTCAAGCTATAAAATATTTAACATTCTTTTGATTCGTAAATACCATAAGCAACAATTTTTCAAGGAAATCATTTTGTTGCACATTTGGCACACAGAAAAATAAAACAGGCAAAATTAATAAATATACTTAATATACTGAATCAGTAAGCCAGTTTTATGTATAAAAAAGTTCAAAATTATATATTATAATAGTTTACCAACTCTAAGTGACAAAATAGTATCAAACATCTAGACAAATCAAGATTTATTTGACACCCCACTCTGCATACCAATTTCGCTCAAAGTCTATACCAAATTATTATGTAGACTTTGAGCAAAAAAGGCATAATGAAATGAATACTAATTTAGTAACTAAAAATTGCATAAAATCATAGTTTACTGAATTGGTAAAGCTTTTCTTTACTATATTTGCCTGATTTCTTTTTAGTAACAAATATTTTATTGAATCAACGGACATTTATATTTGTGCCATTTTTTTTTTTTTTTTAATGTATTATAAATTAGATAAAAATTAAATTATTATACTTGAAAGGTATATATGAAATATATGTAGCATTAATAATTTTAAAAATGAGCAATATATTAATTACTTACGTTTGCTTCTGTATTACAATTATATTTATTTTAGGAATGATGCTAGGGCATTTATGAAAGACAATCAGGATGAAGATTGTGACGATAAGGATAATCCCTTTTTCGGGCTTCTCGGGGGAATCCCTCACACTATACGAGGCTCGCTATGGAGTAACGAAACGCAACTCACTATAACGCACCGATTTCCATCTTGCACTGCCTGCTCAATGCCAATAATTAATGAACACCGATCTCGTGGATCGTCGTTCGTTCTTGACGCATGCAATCAACCAAATTATCTCGAACGAATTGCTGGTCTTGAAGACTTGTTGAAAAGGCCAGACCTTGATGAGGTAAACGACCATTTTTAATGAATTTATTTTGATTCAAACAAATTATCGTTTTGAGGCAAACGCAGAGTATTTTCCTCAAAAATAAACGAATAAAATAATAAAAAGAATGGTAATATCGATAATAATTACATTATACTTATATGTATTATTATTATACGTTATAATAGCAACACATTAATAATAAAAGCGTATTTCAGACATGCTATGAAATCGAATCAATGAGCGAGGACGAAAACGAGGCTTCGAGCATGCCTTGAAAAAAGAGAGTGAAAAGCAGCGTCCTTTTGATAATGCCAGAAACGTAGGACTTTTTATTGTTACATATTCCCATAAAAAGATTTTTATGAGAAGTTTTATCGACGCCCACAAGTATCAAACCAACAGTATTGCCATTGACGTTGAAAAAAAGATTGACTCTTTTACAAGAGCGTTGTTAATAAATTTAATACTTTTATAGCGATTTCCAGTAATGCTTTCACATTCAAAATACGCTATTATTTTTTACCTCCAAGATTTAGATCTGCTTTAGCAATCATGCTAAAAGTACAGTACATTAATTTATGCTAGATAATACCAACATTCTTCGGCCGTTAAAAAAAAGTCATATGTGAAAATCCAATTGATTTTCTTCTAACGTGTAAGTGATGTTTATTAATATTTAATATGTATACAACGATGCAACGATACAACGATGATTAATTTAAAGGAATTTAATTGCAGAAAAAAGATTTCTCATTTGTCTTTGTATTTTTAATGTATGCAAATTCGAATCGAATGCAATCGCAAATGCAGGATCATATTAGTCTTAGCACACTCCGTTTCGTTTAATGGAAATTTAGGTATTCTTCGGGTTCGCTTTGTAGTATTGTTTTTGCAACTTATGTTTCGAAAGCGACGCGTGTAAAGTATTTGTGTTGCGACATAATAGCTTTCTCATGAATTGTTCCAAATTCCTTTGGCTTCTTGTCATTCAAACTTTGGAATTGTAGATTGAAGGCACGTTCGAGTCAGTTGAAATATACAAAAATGAAAGTGTTTGCTCTTCAATTGCGTATCTTACGTACATTAAAATTCTGAAGCTAATTACAAAACATGAAACACGATATTATCTTTATTTATGTTATTTGCTCTCGATTGAAAATTAAGTTATCGACAAATGTATAAATCGTTTTCAACGTTTTTTTTTCACGTTTATCAAAAATGGATCATCACAATATTATTAATTTTAGATAGAGGAAATGAAAATGATAACACCTTGTTTACATGCCTCTGGTTCGTGAGAATTTCAACAAAATCATACAATAGGTAAACGTCTTGGATCTATTTTTATTCACAATGCAATCACATGCATCGCATTTGAGTGTCACTTTGCAACATTCTTCGTTATAAATAAACAATGACGATTTTAAAATTGTTTTACAACGTTTTAACTGCATTTCATTTTTTTTTTTTTTTTGCTATTCAAATGAAATCCTAATTAATGTGAATCGTTTTTATTTGCTTACAGGTTTCTCTTGATTTTTATAATTAATAAGTCAACGCCACAAGATACAATTTGAAAGTGAAATTTCTTCTTCATTCGAGAGTTTGGTCGCACTCGAATATTCAATGCCTCCTGCTTTATTCCGCTAGATTCTTTCGCGATTCTTTGGATTTCCGCTTTGGTCATGAATTCGTTGCAAGTTTCTCTCTTTTCGTCAAGGACAACTTTTTGTCTTATTAAATGTTTCGATTTTCAATTGCAGTTGAGAATTTTATTTTATTGTATTAATGTTCCTTTTTTTTACATTAATGCAAATCCTTATCTTAATATGTCAATTGCAACTTTAAAAATGTATGATATATATTTTACAGTCATTTAAAAAGTCGTTTCACTCGCTACTTATTTATTAACGTTTTAAGAATGACTCGATTGTACAATCACGAACGAACAATTTAAAATATTTAAATTAGATATGCATTTGTATTATATGATAGCAAAATTTTTTAAATTATATACATAATTACAATGTACGAAAATAATATAGGATTTACCGTTAGATTTGAAAATATTTCATTTAATCATATTAGTTATAAGTATATACATTTTTTTAATAAGATTCACAATATTTCAAGTACAAAATTTAAAATCTTTGTTTCATCTTATATTTTCAATCATTTTCCCAGTTGGAAAATTTGAGATTGATAAAGAAAGAATGCCAATGGCTAGTTTCTGGTATATATCTCGGTGCATTGTTCATTTGTTCACTTTGTTATCATATTTGTCGACTTATCTTGACCCGTAAACATAAATAAATAAAATTTAAGTTATCTAGTTTTGAAATTCCGAAATTTAGGATTAATCAATGGCATCATATATTCTATATTTTCGATTTATAATGTATCACAAGTATCTTACGGTTTCACGTTTGATTCGTTTTGTTATTTGTTTTGATCGAATGAGCCTTGAAATTCGTCTTATTTGGTTTGTTAAAAAATATCGAAATATTATTATTAGAAATGTATTTCACATCTTCTGCTTTGTAAAAATTTCCAGTTTGTCTTAATGTTATAATCTTCAAACTGTATTTATGTATTTTATACATAAATATATATATATAACATCATGTCATATAATTCATAACTAATTAATGGACATCTTAAAAATAATTCAATAAGTTTTTCAGTATGTTTTCGTACGATATCGATTTACTTTAGCATCTTTTCATACGACATTAACGTTTACATATTTGTTAAAAGTTGAAATACTGAAATTTGCAGTATGCACTTAAAGCATATTAAAATAAAGATAAAATAAAGATAGTATACTTATTAAGAATTTATATCTCAGTAAGTTTAACTTTTTCATTTCAATACCTTTTAATACAATCTATACGTTTCAGTACAATTCAGTATTTCATTTTTAACCCAGATTATATTTTATATCCCATCAAACGATTGAAACCAATCACAGTATAGAACAGCTGAACAAAATCAATTAAATCCAGCTATAAAAATCACATTTCCGATAATTATATTTTATTACTTTCAACTCCCTGAAATTAGTTCAAATTCCCTCTGATCTTTTTTAATCCTGTTTTCTAACGGTTCAATTATTTAAATTATTATTTCATTAGCCAAATCCGACAGATACCCCCTCTTTAAATAAATCCGTTTATTCTCATTTAAAATGAATAGTTCGTGTAAAATACCAATTGAAACCTATTTGAATAGACAAAATGCGAAAATATAAATATTAAGACTGAATGGGTATATTGTCCATCGACCAAACCTCATTCAATTAATCGTACATTTACTCATTTCATTCTATTCAATCATCAATATTTTCTTCAATAAAATGTTTTCCGATTCAATCCTATTGCTTAATACACCGTCCACTCATGTCAGATTATTTTCAATCGTCTCTATTGAAACCAAGATACGATTGAAAATTGTTCTACTTTAATGAAAATTCAATCGTTTTCACCGGGTTTCAATGCGACCGTTTAACAAAGGACTACTCCTACTACTGTTACTACTTCTACTACTACCATCAGCTAAATAATAATCAATCTTTCGCCGTTCAGTTACATAACAACAAAGCGAACTAACCGAGCGAGCCTTCGCCAAAATTCCGAGCGTGAAAAGCCGCCTATATGGCGGGGGAGTGCCCCCCCCCCCCCGCATCCCACCTTGACTTGTGTGCGCGCTGGAAAGCTAGTTGGCGATTTTGCCGGCAGGGCGCGCACGCGCCTCGGCACTCGGATGCCAAGCATTCCAGCGTATACGCGCGCGCGGCGGCGGCGAGCGGGGTGGAGGGGGGCAAAAGGAAACTCGGCGAGCCCGCCTCTTTCTGTCTTCTCCCGTGTCAAACGCCGGCGGCCGCGCTTCGTCCGCGTGCCGTTAGACCGTGCCATTGATTTTTCACGGAGACGTTGCCACGAGCGCACGTCCGCTCGCCAGTGTCATTCGCTCGACGACAGCCGCCAGGACGACGACGGCGACAGCAGCGGGACCGATCGCCGAGTGTCGCGATTCCTGCCAAACGACCAGGTATTTGCGCGCGCCTGTCAAGCCCCGTGGAATGTGCGCCACATTGCCTCCCTCCCCGCTCGCTTTTTTATCGCGCCGTCTCGCTCGCACCCACGGCACCGCGCCCGTTGTTTTCTTCGCAAGTTTTCCTTCTGCCGTTTTTTTGCTCCCTTTGGCTCGAACCGTTTTTTTTTCTTTTTCTTTTTTTTCTTATCGATCATCACCCGGCTGAGGCGAATTCCCTTACGTTGCCCCCTTCTCGCTTCACCCCTCTTTCGTTCGATATTGTCATTTTCGTCCGGCTTTGTGGAATGGTGGATGATAATTGACAGTTGTCACGGAACGGAAACACTTGATAAATGTTTGTTTGCGGAGGTAGAAGTGATTGTGAGTTGGAGGTTGACGTTGACAGTTGGTTGACAGTTGACAATTGGTTGTTTTGGTTTTGCGTTGTTTTGTTTTGTTGGAGCCGGGACGATGAAGATAAAAGTTTATTTAGTGGTAGATAACAAACGATTGGAGAAGAGTGAAAGTTATTACGTTTAAGAATTTTGAAATTGAATCGTATAGACTTTTTTTTATGTACACAAGAAATGTTTATTCGGTTCTTTTGTTTATTTCATTTATTGATAATAATAATGTTTTTCTGTTTAGTTTTTGTTAATAATAATTTTGTTTGTTTTTTTTTATTTGTAACGATTGATTTTTTATTTTGTTGTACCTATTCTGTTTATTTGTAGCTGATAATTGTTAGTTTATTCTTTTCATTTTTTTTTTTTTTTTTTTTTTTGTTTTTTTTGTTGGCGGTATAATTCGTTTGTTTCATTTTTTTTCTTTTGTTGTTGCTTTGCTTTTTATATTTCTTCCATACCCTAATAGCCTTTCTTTTTATCTGTTTTCTTCTCTCTTCTCAATATTAATCTAATTTTTTCTGTATTTTTTAATTATTTCCTTCCATTTTAGCATTCTCGATAATTTTCAGACCTTTCTTCTTATTCTCATTTGTCATCTTCTTTTT
>JABFOV010003558.1:0-16051 GCA_022817685.1 Aradophagus sp. ZL-2020
TACCAACATCGTATAACCTCCATGGCTCATTAGTATAGATCAGTCACTATGGTTATATGCGATAGACGTACTTTGTTGGTATTCCGCAGACGGATACAATAATAGTATCCTTTTTCTTTCTGTGTATAAGCCGGTTTTTGAATGTTTGAATAAAAATTGTTCAAGTAATCTGATAGTTACCTCAATTTTTACAAATTGATGAATATTGGATTCGCTTTCTTTTAGGTGTGCTTCAGGGTTACTATGTTAGCTAATTAATGTAATAAGATGGAACGCCGATAAAAAAAAGAATCCTTTTTGTATTTTTGTTTAAAATCCTTCAAGAGCACATAACAGTAAAAAATAATAGTATTGAAATCAATGAAAAGAATATGGATGAAATCGATAATACAGACCCATCATAGTCCAATTTTAAAAATGTGATCTATTCATGGGCCATCGCTTCTGAAAGATTCAAACATTCGAATAGTGTTTTCGAACCAAAACCAAAAAGATTAATTCGACTGAGAAGATGTATGGTGCCATACAAATAGAATATAAATAGTAGTTTGAAAGTATAAAGTAAATGTATAGTGTAATGTATAGTGTAATTTACTATATGCTTTGAGCTTAATGCAATTGGTATTGTAAAAAGCGCCATCTACAACTCTGGTGGGCCAAACCTGTTGCGCCGAATTATTGAATAGATTTTCGTTACAAAATTTGATGCATATTTCTTACTATCTTTCTACATGTCAAAAATTCTTGACAATGTTTTAGTAAACTTTTTGACAACATGATTCTTCTTAGTCAACTGAAACAGACTCTTCTTTACAATATGGTTATCTCAGTGCCCGATTTTCCATCTGACAAATATAGTAACCCTGGTAAAGACTCGCCCGTTTGCGTGACGTTCAAGTAGTGTCCTTTATTTCACAGGAAGACATATTTCTACCCGAAAAACTACAGAAACAACCAACACCCGGACCACCTCCCGGCCCAACGCCAGCTCAACGGGCACGAATGCGAGCGCTCAACATAGACCGAGTATCCAGAGTTTTCTTTCCATTTCTTTTCGCACTACTTAATATAACGTACTGGATCAAATTCGCGGAGTACATCTAATTATTTGCCGCTGGACGCGTCGCATTCCAAAGTTTCGACACTTTAACATACAAGACTTTTTCAATACAGTGATAAAGACTTTCACATCTGTTGATATGACATATAACGAGCATAAAAATAGATCATTCATATTTATTAGATTTAAGTTTCTTATTTATTATAAGATCTCTTCTAGTTCGTCTACAAGCATTACTCGAAATTTTAAACAAATCGAATAACCATGTTGAACAAAATTGAAACCGAATTTTATTCGAATGTGTACAAATAGTTGTATTGCATGTTCACAATTATCTTTATCGAGACGAACATTTATCAATGACGATTACTACAAGAATTTGTATGTCAGCTGTGTTCCCATGAAAATAGAAAAAAAAGAGCAAGAAGCATACGAATAAAAAACGTAACACGGAAAAAAAATCTTGCTGCAAAATACTAACCTCGAAAATAAACCTGGAACAAACTAAAAAATGTCTCCAAAGATATGTCTGATCTTCTGTCGACGTTTGAATGGCATCATATATTTTTTACTAGACTATTTGTAAAAAATAGACGACGCCGTACAAATAAAAATATCGACATAAAATAAGGCATATTTTGTACATTTTTTGGTTTGTCCCAAATTTACTTTCGTGTCTGGTAATTTGCAATATAATTTTTCCCTCCGTGTATACGTACGTTTATAAATAAGTTATAGTATTAATTCTTCAAGATATTATGCATAAGTTATTAACTTTTGTCTACATTTTAAATTGCAATGCAAAAACCATTAATATTAAATTATGTATATAGTGTAATTATATTAATCACAGCTAAATTATTGCATTTTGTCTGTTATGTATTGTTTAATTCTGTAAATTATTAAGCTCTGTATAACATTCGTTATAAATATCGTTGGAATATTTTTTACGCAATTCGCCCTGTCTGATGCAAACTCTTTTTTACTTTCAAGTTTAAATTTAATTCATTTGAGAAAAAGTTAAGAATATTCTGTAATTTTAACTTTGCTTAAATTAAGATACTAGTAAATACCAAATGATATTTGTAATTATTTTAACTGAAAAAAAACTTATGATTCTACATGTGTAAAGTTTTAGGTGAATTTTTCTATAGTTCAATAATACAGATCCGTTTTATTCAAAACAAAGTAGAAAAAGCAATATTAAATACTTACATTGATATAAAAATTTAAAATTACAAAAACACGTGTGGATTTTAAAACATTTTGGATGGAAAATATGATGTCTTAATCATTAAGAATGTTTCAAAATGAAACACTTATTTTTAGAGTAAATTAACAATTTTATTTTACCGGATTTCACGTGACTATAATAAAATGTTATTTGTTAAACAATTAATATAATTCAAACAAGAAATTTTATTTTACGAAATCTGACATCTTGAAGTAAACTTTGACGTCTTAATAGTCAAGAGGGTCTCGTAACGGAACGTGCTAGTTGCTGTTAACGTTTTCAAATATAATTGATTGTTATAGTCCGCTTTTTCCTTGAATCAGACTATTCCATCTAACTTCCGAGCTGAGACGCTAATAATTGGATTTGGTTATACAGCAGCAAAATTGTATAACAAAAACAGCAATAACGAAAGGTCCCGCTGACCAACTGGCTGCTCCAGGTGAAGTTTATAAGAGGAGTGTGGCGGACGCGTGCTTCTCCCCTCTTTGACCCTTCACGCTCCGTGGCGTCTACAAAGCTCTACTTTTTTCACTTTATTTCATTTATATTCGCATTTTCCGTTTCGCATTCGTTTAACTTTCCTGGTCGTACAGCTAATCCTTGAGAGAGACGATGAAAAGGAGGTAAACAATCATTTTCGCTCTTAGAATAATACCATAGCTTGATTACATTGGAATCGATTAATTAAAAATAATATGAAAGAAAACAGTGACTAATATTTAAATTAAACAATACATATGAAAAATCGTCAAAAAATCTTTTTCTTTTAATGTATCTATATGTATTTATTTGAATGTATTTTAATACATCTATTGCGAAGAATTTTATATATTTTAATCAAAATCGGCCACTTATCGAGACGTGATTGTTTACCTAAGTTATAATTTACTATTCACCGATGTAAAGTTTTCCTTGAAAACAAAGCAATTCTTTTTATATATTGTAATAATTTCACTCAAAAATATACGAAATTGTATTTAACAAGATTAATATTCGTTCATCATTATTACAATCATTATACTTATTCGATTCCATTCAATTACAAATTTCTTTTCCAATAAGATTTTCGCCGTTTCAGTTTTATTGCTTAATGTTATCCACTCGTGTCTAAATAAATTTTATTAGTATTTTACTTGCCCAACCCACGTGAAAAAGATTGTCGCCAGCTGTGTGGCATAAATCTGGCAAAAGTCTGGCATTTGTACGTGAGCCAGACCTAAGCCAGACGCATGCCATACTCTTGCCAGACTTACGAAGTCTGGCAGTGAAACGGCACGCGCCTGGCATAGGTCTGGCTCGCGAACAAATGTAAGACTTCTGCCAGATTAATACCAGTCAGCTGGCAAAATTTTTTTCCACGCGGGAAAGTTACAATTGAAAACTACTTATCTTGAATGGGACTTTAATAAAAATTTAATAGGTTTTAGTAGTTTTCAATGAGATCGCTTTACAAGAGTTGCAATATCTTTTTCAATATCAGATATTGAAAAAGATATTGAATATCTTCACCGAAGAAAAAATCGATACAAATTTTAGAATTGCAGAATTAATAATTGACCGCAACGTATACACTGAGAAAAATGTGTTATAAAAATTATTATCTTATCTGAGAAAGTTGGGATACAAATGTACGCAATTAAAAAAATTGTTATTCGAAGTTAGTAAATTGTATCACACTGTGAGTAGAAGTTAATAGCTGGAAATTAATATCTATTGAATTCATAGTACAACTTACTATCTTCAAATAACAATTTATTCACTGCGGACATTTGTATCCCAACTTCCTCAGAAAAGATGGTAATTTTTATTATTCATTTTTTGCAGTGTATATATATACACTCTCTACAGTGTACTTTCCGCAGTACAATATAAATAACACTCATTTTGATCTCCAAATCCACTTGTGTACTACATTTTCAAGGCAACAACGATTCCTGAAAATGGCGAAAGCGAGAGTGAACTAGAGAAAAGGGGAGAAAAAAAAGAAGATTGCAGCGGCGAGCGCCGCAAAGGATGCGCTCCGGGACTTGAAAATAGGGCCGATATTTCTTTAAGGGGAGCATTAGTGCCATTGGTGTTTGACGAGTTCGACTGATGGGAAATAAAAGACTAGGAGTAAAGACGGGCATCCAAATTACAGTCGTCCAACGTCTCCCGGCCTAGATTCCGACGATTGTCGAATTCTTCGCGTCGACCTTTTGACCGATCGATTGTTCCACGGCAATTATCCACTTAATTTGCGAGTAGTAAGCAATTATGCAAGGGGTGTGAGTCACTATAAAGATAATTATCATTAATACTCGGCAACTAAATACTACCTTTCTGCGAATGCAAATTCCGTCGGATCGACTGATACCGGGAGGAAAGGAAGAAGAAAGGCGAAAAGAAAGGGGCAAGAGCGAGAGGGAGAAGGAGAAAGAGGGAATTACAGCGATTAACCGTTCGGGACTGTGCGTTTGGGAAAAGCACGCGAGAACCACGGCTTTCATTTCAGCGCTCGCCCTCGGTGCCCTTTATTTGACCAGTTACCTGCCTCGGCGCAACCTTTTCTACACTTTATAGACGCCGGTAATATTTAGTTTATATTGACCGATGCCAGGTACCCGATCTAACGTTTTTTTAAGGCACCGCTTTAAATACTCCACCGACGGAAGTATATTGTTGAAACAGCAAAATTTTGTTTCACTCGACAAAAATTATTAATTAAGTAAGGAATCCAGTAAGGACTAAAGAAAACATGCAAAAAGTTATAAGGAAAGTCAAATTATACAAGTTTAGTATTTGAAGTATCGCCGCAAAAGTTCCTGCTCATTTTTTTTTTTTTTTTTTTTTTAACAATAATCGAACAATTCTTAATTTTAGTTAAAATTCACATTTAACCATTACTTATAATTTTATTAATATTACATCTACTCAGTTTTAAGTCCACATCAATTCAATATCAAATTATTCGATATCGATTGTTATTGAATCATCATTGAACTAACATATCAATTAAAGCATTCCCACAATTATTGATTCAATATCAATCAATAAAACGATAAACCGCACTCTCATTCGACTTGAAATTCAAAATTACTTTCCGCGTGGGATACTCTTTCAATCTAAAAAAATCCCTCCAACATTTAACGTATGGTAAGCATCAACGACTTGCAATAAAGCGCATTTCTCACGCGCCGAGCGATGTGTTGTTAAAGACAAATAACTCGGGGGGGAAAGGGCTTAATTTTCGGGCCGCCGCGCTAGAGAAATAATCAGCGAAACACAATGTAGAAACTACTCGGCAGATAATTCCCCTCTAAATGTAAATGAAGACAATCGGCGAATAATGATTGGCTGAAAACAGTGCAGGGCGTCAGTTCGCGCGCTTCATAAAAGGAGGAGCGCGCGAATATACGAGCTCCTCGAAAGTCGTTAGTGCTATGACAGTCACCGGTCAGTTAGCAATTATGAAATTACGATGTAATGCTAAAGGTAGTAAAACGTTGACAGCAGGGTCACAGAGGCCCATCAAGCGGGCATAGGCCCGTAACGAGGCTCACGAACGTAGGTGGACGTACGGATCGGCGCAACGAGGCGTTTCGGATCGCCCTGACGGCTTAATATTCTTCGCTTGCATATAATTTTCGATTCACCGTTTACGCCTCATAAAAATTATGTCTACACACTTTACACGCGCGTAATACACGCGCTCCTTCACTACGACCGCTCGTCTCGGCTTAAGGCCCCGTCAAATTTATACGCCGCATTCGTCTGGTCAAAAGAATTCGTTAATTCTCATTTCACGCGAATGGTTTTTAATCGTAACTTTCTACACGTTCAATACCAATTAAAACCCATTAGACGCGGGCGAAATGATACAATTAAATTTTGGGACTGAATAGGTATGTGGCCCATTGATCGAACGCACTGATTGTTTGATGGGATTCAATCGTGTTTAATCAATGATTCAATTACTCATTCGATCTCATTCATTTAGCAATTTCATCCCAATCAGGTTATCGACGATTTAATCCTAACGCTCAGTATGTTATATATTTAATTACTTTCTATTGGTATTTTACTTTGATAAAAACATGAACAGTTTTTAATCGTAATTTTCTACATGTAAAATGCCAATTAAAACCTATTAAACATCAGCGAAATGATACAATTAAATTTTGGGATTGAATTGGTATATTATCTATTGATCAAATGTTCTTATTGTTTTATAAGAGTCAATCGTGTTCAATTCGTTTATTTATTTGATCTTATTCAAATAGCTATGTTATTCCAATCAGATTATCGACGATTCAATCCTAATGCTCAATATGTTGTACATTTATTTCTAATTACTTTTAATTGGTATTTTATTTGGATAAAGTCTCGATGAAAAACTGTTCGTTTAGAATTCAATAGTTTTCTCTGGATTTTAACGTAATCGCTTAAAATTCTTTTATTTCATGAAGTAGATTTAATCGCACATGTAGACAATTCCATTTGAATTAGTTGTGGTTGAAATCAATATTGTCAATGTTCATGTTTGATTTATATTAATATATTAATTATAATTTCTTATGTTGTTTATGTTAAAGTTACTGAAGTCAAAATTGGATTTACGTCAATTAAAGTAGTTTGTTTTATTTTAAATAGATTTGAAGTACTGATTAGAGTGTAAAATTTAAATTCGTTTTTTTTTTCAATATAAATGTACAATTTAATCTTTATCGCGTTGTAAATTTACCGTTTAATAGTCAACGTTAAACGGAGAGTCTAAAAATTGCAGCAGCCGAACGAGTCACGTGTCGTTGTGGCCAGTGCAGTCAGTTAACAATGGCGCCAGTTCGCGCTCGTTATGCTCACGTGCGTTATCAAAATACAACTGAATTTAAATAAGAAAACAGAGAAGGCTGAGCGCTGCGTTTTAATTTGATTGCACTGCATTGATAACAATCTGTAAACAAGTCTTTTAAATTTCGTTCAGTTTGTTTTTGCGGCAGCGAAAAGAAAAGAAAGTAATTGGATATATTTTAACACGCAAAGAGGACAGTTTTGATAAGCTCGAGTTTATTCGCTTAATCAAGCAAACATTTCGTTGATTTGACGAAGTACTCAAAGTTGAATTTCCAGACGGTGAAAAATCAATGAAAATTTTTTATTCAAAAATTAATAATAAACCATTTCGATCGTATGATAATAATAATATGTTAATCTTTATTTATAATATGTTAATATTATTTATAACTAACTTAATCTGTTTTATAACTTTCTCAAATTCTTATATTTGCTGGTAATTTAAATGTCTTTTAAATACATTAAAAAGACGAGTGTAAAGATATTAGAACTTCGGCCTGTTTTATTCTCTTTTCAGCCTCCCAACAGCATATCTTTCAAACAACTATTGTCCTTTTTTCAGTCGCCTTTCAACCACAATTCGGCTTCGCTAAAACTTACTATAATAAAATATTTAAGCAATTTTTATTATTTTTGTAGTTCAATGTGTAGAAACATTAAAATATATTTCATAAATAAGAAAATAAAAAGTTGGTAGAACGATAATTAAATAAAAAAAAAAAAAAGAAAGAAAAAGAGTCAACTTGAATATATCTAAAAAAATATTAAAGTATAATTTTTAAATAAGAGTTTCATAACATCAACAGCATAAAAAATAAAGACACGAAAATTAACATCAACATATAAACAATATTACAAAATCCAATCTTTTTGCAACAAAGTTTACCAACTTTTTATCTCATGCAATATCCCAAGTTTCAATTGAAAAAGCCTGATGGAAAAACCGATTCGCAAGAAGCACCTACTCGGACCGTCTCAAACTCGACGAAACAAAAATCAAACGTCTCATTCCGTAAAACCTGAGATATCAAATTCGTGAATCCGACACCCGCGATTTTGATTGAATGGAATAAAATAGACGGGAAGAAAAAGAAGAAAAACGTAACTAGGGATTGATTAAAGGTGTAATGAACGGAATAGTTTGAGGTCAATTACTCAAAGTAATAGACTCAAGGAGTTGCCGATTGAAGAAGGGGCTCGTGCTACTCTGTCAGGATAATTACAATTATTAAGTCTAGCGTGTGCGTGTATAATAGAGTCGCGTTAACTGCTCCAGGGAATCATGGGAACCGAAGGGGAACGAGGCTCCAAACGTGAGTATCGAAGGCTCGAGTGGGATCGCCATTTTCATATGCTGTGTTTACGTACATACTTTGGCCCTTCTTCAAATCGATCTCAATGGAATAGATGCGGCGGGCCACTTGGCCCAGTGTAAACATCATTGTTCTCGTAATAAGTACATTCAAATTTTACGACGGTGACACAAACCAGGCGCGTCGGGGAGGGTGCTTGCCACTTGTGATGCCCATTGTCTTTTGCGAACAATGTTTGGAGATTTTATTGTCACTTACGATTATGACCGCTTTTATGATTTCCTTATTTCATTGCCGGTCAAAGGCGAAGCGCGAGTATTTGGAAAACGGGGTGGCCGATAAAACAGTGCTGCGATTAATTATTTATAAATTCAGAAAGGATTGGAAGGTTAAAAATTCAAACTTGCAATATTATTGAAAGAAGATAAGTGTATTCAATGGTTTCCTAAATATAAATGAAAACTGTATTAAAACTATGTTTGGTAATCTTACATCTTCGTTCTTCTCCAAATTTATAACTTGTTACTTTAGATCAATAAAAAGCACTAGTCGAAAAAACGTCAAAACTCTTACGTAGAGCTGAATTTCTCATTATTTATTTCATCTTTTCTCGAACGTAATGCACGTTCGACAAAATAAAATCAGTTTTTGTAGTGTAATGAGATGTTCAGCTCGTAAACGACTTGCGAAAGTGCGATGTGTGTTGTACGACGGTTAAGTGTATAAAATTTCCTTCCTGGCGATAATCTGGCCCGATCGGGCCGGCAAAAAATTGGACAATCGAAAGTTCGGTGATTTTGCAAGTGGGACTCCTCCCTCATGTTGGTTTATACGCGTTTAATTCGATAATCAAATAACACGCGAGCCAATTTGATCGCGTAGCTTCATATAATCAAAGAGTACATAATAAGGGCCTTCCCCCGAAGGTATTAACTTAATTGCTTTATTAGATTAGATAGGTGACCCGAAATTGGAGTTACGTGGAAATCGGCGCAGCTCTTGACCCTTCGCCTGCTTTCACAGGTTAACGCGACGACGAAACTTTTGATATATTACCTGAAACCCGATCGCTTCGACGGAAGTGATTTAGAGTCGAACGCTTTCGCGCCTTGTAATGTCTCTTAATTCTTGTCTCGTAAGTCATGAATTTTATGGCTGCAAATTTCAATTAATGAACGATGATAATCGGCCCGTTCGTTGTTTTAAATGGCTTTAATAAGGTCGTCCTTTTCGTTGAAATTTCGAAATTGAACGAGAAACTAAGAAGTTCTTGGATTCACGATTCCGGAATTAGTTTCTTCATCGGGAACCATCGATAAAAATGCGAGTAACTTCATTTATTGATTGCAGGAAATGGAAATTATAATTTGGGGTACAACTACCATACTTGAAGTAAAATTTAATAATTTAAACATGTTATTTTTTAGGGTTCGTATACTTTTAAAAACAATTCACTTGAAACAAGAAATCTAGATTATTAATGGATTTCACTTGCTTCCAACCTTAAATTGGTTCGAACAAGTGGCAATTCACTCAACTCAAGTGAACGTCGTTTGAAATGAATCCAGATTCACTGTCTGTGACCAACAGTTGACTTGGAAGAATGTCAAATCAACTTTTGAGTTGATTTAAGTGAACTTAGCTTGCACCAAGTGAACTGTTTTAAGAGTGTAATAAAATTGTATTGTCATCTAAATCAATGTGTCACTACCCATTTCATCAATATTGACCCATATCGAATCAATATAAGTATTCGAAATCAATACTGTTGATATAACAAAATGAACACATTCAAGATTAAATCAAAACACAATTGGTATCGATGTTCCCTTAAGATTCGCCAATCTATTGCTCTCGCCGTAAACCAGGCAGTCAAGTAACATAGATTAATGAAGCCGTTATTTCTTTTCGCACATTCTACGCAGTCTCGGTCAATTCCCATCGGCTATCTTGCTTGATCCCCGTCGCGGTTTCGTCCTAACCAGCCACGCAGATTATCTCTCGTCCTGGCTTCTTTATCTTTTCAACGTTTCGTCGCGTCCGCTGCTAAACAGGCCGGCTATCTAGTCGGAATTATTTATCCCCGCGTGTTTCGCATGTACCAAAACGCGCCGGGCCGCAACAAAACGCAGCCAAGACAACATGCCTTCCTCACCTGCAACCGTATTTGTCACATCATTCATTTTCTCTTTTTCGTTCCACTAAATCCCTTTCTCTTGGTTCCCTATCGATCTCTCCCACGATCTGCGATTTAAAATCCGATATAATAATCCCCGGCTGAAAATTCCACTTATGTTCGGCCTTCTATTCCTGTGAAATCGTCCTTTCTTCGGCCGAACATATTTATTACCGCGTAAGGACATTAGCGCTGATTGTGATAATAATAGTAGCACCGGGCGCACCTTATCTATTTTTGCATTTAATCGGTTTAGTCGGCCTTTTGTCGCTTACAAGGTTTTTATCAAAGTTTGCGGATTTAGAATCGGCGGGAATTTCGTCGCTATTCAAAGTTACTTAGGTACGACTTAAAAGCATTTGTTATGTAAGATTCCGCCAGAGCCGGGGGATAATCGTCGAGTTTTGTTGGCCGATGCCGGGGGACTTGTCTTCTTTATCAGGTTCAGTCCATTTTTCAGCGTGGCTAATTTACGTTATTTATTACAGCGAAAAGGGGCCCCGTTTAATATCGATCACTGATCATCGTAAATCAATGCGAAAAGTCGGCTAATTTTTGTATTAATTACACCGTATTTTGACGTTCGGTTATGTACGCGGGGACCTTCCGTGAAAAATATGTTACAATTTCAGCAAGTTAAGCAATAATGTTAGAAGCATTTTATTGATTAATTTGTATTATTGAACAAATCAATTAACGAAATAATTTTGAATTAACGTAAATAATTTTGGAAAATAAAATACTTTAACTTTTATGAATAAATTTATATTTCATTAATCAATTAATTTCGTATTAAGAATATTATAATGAAAGAAATTATAATTTATTATTGCGGCTTTTGCTAAACACCGACTTCAAAATTTGTCAATTGAAATCGTTAAAGTCGTAAATCTTGCTGAAATTTATGATCAGTAAATGATCGTTAGAGTACCATAACTGGCACTCAACAACTATCGTAGGTACATTTTTTTTATGTTCTTTTGTCTTTCATCGACAAAACGATTCACACTCTTCCAATCAAGGTAATTATGAAAGTCATGCGGTCGTCCGGCTCGTTATTTCCAAGCCTGATCTATAACTTCTCGCTTTCCCAAATTAGGATCACAATAAGATTAGTGAACACGCGAAAATAACTTTGTTCAATAACAATTTTATATTTATTTTAGTAAAATATTATAATAAAAATAATGTTTACCAACGTTCGAGTAAAAAATAAAATCCGTAGCCTTCAGTTTTGATTGATTTACAGGATTTAAAATATAAATTACCTTACATTAATATCAATACAAATTAATTTAAAAAAAATAAATAAAATGCAGAACGAAACAAGGAAGGAGAGCAGGGAAAACCGTTGCAAACGAGAGAGTGCACGAATCGCACGTGCCTGCCACACGCTACGTCGAAATGACAGTTGGTCAGCAGAGTATTATCCACCTGGGCCAATAAGTAAACGCGCAATCATTCCACCAAATTAAATCGAACATTTTTCTCGGTTCTGACAAACTTCATGGCCGAACTATTACACACTTTGGGTGCGTTGAAAAAAAATCTTGAAAAAATTAGAAGATAAAAAGATGTTTTATTGTTTCTTGAGTGATTTCTGAAAACTACGGCACTTTCGCGTCATATGGGTACGGATTGCTTGGAAAACTATAAATCGAGTGGAAATTTTTTCTCCCCGGCCTTTTAGATTTCGTAATCGAATTCAACAACATTCACAAGAAGGACAAAATCATTTGAATATAATTAATTATTAAACGTCTTTCAGCGGTTATATTTTGTTTCTTCTTTATTCTTTATAAATAGATAAGTAAATTAATAATAAATTTAAAACGGTAAACGAAGATTAGTAAAGATGAAATCTATTGAATATTTCGCAACATCTTGAATATTATATTTCGAATGGAAATTTGTATATGAATTTCAATCTGAAATCGAGAGCAAAGAATCCATACTCATAACTTCAAAATTTCATGGATACCTCAAAATTTCTCATCGCCGAACGTTCTTCCTGGCCCTTCATACCCAACGGCCATACTACATTACACAAATTGAATTCCTATTTGAATGTATACAATATCGACAACTTGACCACTAATCCATTAAATCTTAATAACAATCCTTTCTTTCGTCTAACTGCCCGAACTCCGATGACCTTCCCACGAGTGTTACGGAAACTTCGCTGCGTAAGCTGAAAACTGAAATTCGAAATGTTCAAGTTGGTACATTGAAACATTCGCAACGCATCATAACGATGTCGCCGTGACCGTTGGTCCAAGGCATCGTTTCAAGTTGCCTCGAAAACGTGAATTCCGGACAAAAGAAAGCAGGGACAAAAGCGCGGCGATATTTTCCGTGGCGAGAAAGGGTGGCTAGGTGATAGGTCGCGCACTTTGTGGGGAGAAACACGAGTGGGTGGTGCCCATAAGAGACTCATTTGTATAATCAGTCGTTAAGCATCTGTGCGATCATTCAGCAGGTGCTTATGGCAACTTCTTTATCGCTGCCTTGCAATATGTAGGGCTTCTCGTTGCCGATTCCAACGTCGCCTCCATATGGATCACCATAAGGACATAGAAGTTAACGTAAAAATGGTGAAATATTGAAAGGGTCTTTAAGGAAAATTGATGCAAGGTTCGGTAAACAGATGGAAAAGGTATTATTTGAAAGTTGCGACATTTTGCTCTTACTTTGAAGTATGGTCGCGAAATTTTTATTTTATAAAAGGGATTTGATGAATATTTAATGAATATTATGTATAAATACGTTGAAATGTATTTCTTATATAAATCTTTCTGTACATGGTTTAATTTTGCAATTTTTCTTTTAATTACACACACAATTTTTTTTTAAAACCAGGGTTGGGCTTTTGAGTAATTATCAATTACTTGATAATTCAAATTTCACTAATTATTAAAATAATTTATTACTAAATAGTTGATTTTTTGGTAATTAATTACGAAACAATTGATTATTTTGATAATTAATTAGTGAATAATTGATTATTTTTCGAATTAATTACTAAATTATTACCCTGGTGTGTGTGTGTGTGTGTGTGTGTATGTGCGAAAGAATGCATGGGTGGGATTTTTGTGTAGATTGCAAGTTATATTTGTGCCGTCCGAATCTTATCTCGCTTTTACGGCGTAAGATTCGGATGACATGTATATTGCTTGTAAGCCAAAATTTTCGTGAGAAATCGATGTATTTGTGCATATGAATATGTGAAAACACAATTCTAAAAGTACATTGAAGTATTGTCACTTTTGCTATAATCCTTACCCAATTTAAATGAACGTGTTTAATCTGATACGATGACACTTTAAATATCATATAACACTGTAAATTGTTGCAGATTAAATGATAATAACTAACACTTTAAACGAATATATAAAGAGCTGTATTGTGGTGTCAAATGTCATGTATTCTAAATATTTTCAGTTAGAGTAGACACAAATAAACTGAAAAAGGGTATAATCCGATTTTCCACTGTGTGAACTCTTCTTCTACTTTTCACGTCTAGGACAAAGATTTATCTATAATCTAAACATAATTCTTGTATATTGTTTTATTGTCAAAAGGTGCAACTCCAAACATTCTTCGGATAAAACACATTCATTCTTCCGGATTTCTAAAGGCGTTTTAATTTTCAAAGAAGGTCGAGTTAAATATTGAGCAAAAGGTTTTAATGTTTTGTACAATCTACTTATGTCGGTCGGTTATCTAAATGACAGTAGCTTTTATTCACTTTTAAACCGGATTTTCGATTGTGATTTTGTAAAATATTTAAAATTCAATATCTATTTCAAACATACGGTACTACACCCTTTTATTATTTTATTAACATGAATAAAAGAAAATTATAGAAAAAGTGTTTTAGTATGAAACGACCTTGGGTCTAACAGACCTGCTGATCGTTCGATGGTTGATCCGCGTACTAAATAGAATCAAATTTATTAGCAAGCATTCTTCATATTTTTATGCAGTGAAGGTGGTTTTAACGCTGAATCGCGTTAAAGTTTGGCGCACGAAAAACAGTAAACGGACGAGAAAAATGGCGAGGGGATAATGGTAGTTGTGTATAATAAACTAACATCCTGTGCGGGCGTTGTAACGTGCAAATTGAGCGAAGGGAATTGGTTCCCTTCCAGATATCGATGGCAAAAATGAATGAGAAGTTTTCGGCGTGGGTGAACAATTCAGAGCCGCCCACATCCGCCAAAAAATTTTACGCGAATATAATAACTCTGTTTATCCCGTGTACGGATCCACACGGAGCCACGCCACATAATTAGAAGGCCGTAATAAATCCTGACATCGTTGACCCTATTGCCAATGCGCCTGTCACTATTTTTTTCTTCCTCCGTTTTTGCTTCGTTTTTTCGTTTGCTCGTTGTTTTCGTTTTCCCGACGCTCGGCTTCCGGCGTTGTTGATCGAACGGCGCTTTTATCTTCCGCAGCCGCGTCATCGCCGTTGCGTAACCGGCTTTAACGAAGTCAGTACGAATTATTAAACGGTTGTACAGGTGTTAACATTCTTAATGTGACATCAGACACCGCAGATATGCACTAGCTCCAGACTCCGCAGCGTCGAACAGTTCTGAAAATTTGGGTGGTCAGGCACCTTCGGCCAGGACCACTTGAGCTAGACGTCGCTTCAACATTCAATCACTTTTCTATAATTAGTCGCAATCGTGTGGGGAAAAGGAAAATGTAGTAATTTTTACTCGAAAGTGTGACAAGCTATATTTCGGAGACAGAAAAAAAGTACATTTGTTGTTACAACTAAATAACTTTTATTAAACAAAATTCGTTATAGTGACGATGCATATTATTATAAGAGTAAACCTTTTGTTCGAAACAATAAAGAACTTGCTACTTGAATATTAAAGAATAATTTGTTTTTTAATGTCGATAGCGAAAGATTTTTTTCGCAATTTTTTCGCACTCGAGCGCAAAATGACTCATTTTCACATTAGTTACAAATATATAAATAAAATAAAATTACTTTTCTTAATTCGATTCTCTGTTCACATTTACATACATGAACAAGGAGTTTTATGTAAATCCCAGTTAAACAACAATTTTTCGTGACTAAAGTGAATCGAAATTAGATATTTAGATTTTTAAGTCGGCGTATTCGCTGATCCATATTGACGTGGGTTTTCGAAAGTGATTATTTATTGCGTTAATGTATTCATCGTTGTAACACAAAAGTGTTCATTCAATGTCTCGTGAGTTTTGTTTTATGAATGTTCTCGAGATACATGCTTACACGTGTTTCGGAGCACGACCGATTCGATTATGGCGGAAAAATATCTTGGATTGGGTTACATGAATCTCAATTCGACTAATAGGGAAATCAAGATCGAATTCTTGTTCATTCAGCGAAATTCATTTGAATATTCGGCCATGCAATCGACTATAATAGC
>JABFOV010003559.1:0-16049 GCA_022817685.1 Aradophagus sp. ZL-2020
CAATGAGTAGCTTGTTAGTTGTATTTTTTATATTGTTCGGTCTCTGCGATTGTTATGTTTTCTTTTTTTTAGTTGTTTTGTATGTTTCTTAACAACTACACTTCCTTTTTTCCTTTTACAGACACAGGGTTAGAAATTCGATTTTTTTTTTTACTTTTTTTTTTTTTTCTTTGTAATTTATATTTTTTTTTTTTTTTTTTTTTTTTTTTTTTTCTTGTTTTTCTTTTTTTTTTTTTTTTTTTTTTTTTTTTTTTATTTCAAGAAACATTTATGTATCAGATAGACACACAGATTTGACACACAGCTTGATGAAATGTGTTTATTTATCTCCACTAAATCGTATAGAAGTATATATTCTTTTGAAATGCTTTATAAGCACATATTATCAACACAAACTGTATCTACTCTAATTTTTAATTGTATAATATCGATAATTTAAATATCAATATATTTTTTCAACAAAAAGTCATTGAGTAATTTAATTTGAAATAATTGTAAAGTACAATACGTTTTGTCAGTGTAATCAAAAAACGTACTGGATTATTTTGATTTGCAGTTTAATAACATATTATCGTAAAATCCTTATGTTGAACGAAATGGGATATTTTTATCTAAAAATTGAAATTTGACGTTCTTCACTTAAACTGATGATTTCTGAAGAATAAATTCATTAACTTGAAACAAAAAATTCCATTTCTTCTGTTAATAATTTTATAGTACACTCTTTTTAATTATAACAATTTTTATATTGGGAAACTCATAAAGTGTCAGTTAATTTAATGACAAGTTTCATAACATAAGTTGTTTCTCTTTTTTTTTTTTTTTTTTTTTTTTGAATACATTGCTAAAGCAATGAACCTGCTGGTGATTTAAAACTGTCTTATCACAAAAGTGTGTTTTTTCTTTTACTTTCTTTTCGCTTTTCTCAAAATTCATTTACTTCGCAAAGTGCCATTGTTTATGATGATAGAAGTGGCACAGTAATTGCTTTCTGCCTGGCTTGCGGTTTACGGGCAAAAATATATGCGCATCTCACGGCAAAAGAACTACAAATGAGTGTAACAAAATTGAAACCAACCAGAGATACGGAAATAAAGGAAACAAGCACACAAACAATTGCTCGAAGTGGGTTGTAAATCAAAAACTTGAAGCCTAATAACGTTGAATTGCATTTACATATTTTTTGCGTCGCTAGTAACGATCAAATAAGAAAGTAACGAAACATAAATTGTAACTCTCGCGTAACGAGACCGCTACGACTATATCAATTAAATGCAAAATTCACAAAGACGACATTACGTCGCATTACTCAATAGGTATTAAACATTCGCAACAACGATGCTACTTTCACGATTAAGAACGAATTGGCACGAATTTCTTGTAATGATTGGCGATGCGTTTGTAGTGTGCACTCATACGCAATAACCCATTTTAGATAATTGTTAGATCGTATGCAACAACAGGTTTTCAAGTTTTAATACGATATTAACGTTTGTCGCATTAATCGAGCTAAAATCACATCACCTTATGGACTAGGAAAGTGTTGTTGATAACGGCGACCTCATCGACAAAAGTTAGCAATTTTTTTCATACATCGAATTTTATCAAATTGGAATTATGAAAATAATTTATAATCTTGAATGTTCTTTTTGATATCTAAATTATTATTCAACGATTAAAATTACTACAGTTCAATAATTTGTATTAACTGAATTGTAACCATTCTTTATTTAATTTGAAATATTCGTCGAAATACATTACAATTAATATCACTGAAATTGTCAACAACATTCCTAGTATATTCGGACAAATTTCGTTCCATGGAACAATGGACTATCTGTCACGTGGCGCGCAACAGTTACAGATTTATCGAAGTCAGGCGTCTGATTGATTTGAGTGTTGTGCAAAACATGTCAACGTCTTTCCTAAAGACACTGTCAACGACTTTTGTGTATTTAATAGCGATTGGTGTGAGCATTCTTTGAAATTCAATTGCAACCATTCGAACAGCTAAATATGTAACATTATGTAGTGTGGATAAAGCCTATGACTTCCATGTAATTTTAATATAAAACTATTGTTAGACAAACAATGTGTTCGTATACAAGTGGTGGACTATTTGGTAACAAAAGAACATTTCAATGCACACGATACGCATATAATTGTGTAAAAAAGGAAAACATTTTTTATTGTTATTGTGTTATTTATTAAAAATTAATCGAGCGATGTTAAATTTTCCAGTTTTTCTATTCAATTTTTCGGCTTTAGGTTGATTGCCTAATTAGGGGGTACCTAGTTAAAGATTCTTATTGTACAAGCAAGCAACTAACGATTTATGCAAGTGATTTGTTTATAATATGCAATGTATAAATATGGTGAAAAGAAAACTGGTTTGATGAAAAGTAATATAATGTGATTAACATGTCGCAAGAAATATTGCAGATTTTGATTAAGCGTATATACATTAAGCGTATATACGACGAGTGCATTTATTTAATTGTTTGTTTGACAGCCGAATTGCCAATGGATGTATTGATTGTTGAGTCAATATAATTGATTTACGTGTGTGCTTATAAGGTGGCGCTTGCCATGGGACTGCATAAGTAAATGTACTCCGAGTATAAATTACTGTTCATTATTTAATCAACTATTTTTGATTTTGTTCGTTATTTATTATATCTCAATTGATTATTGTGTTTTGCAAGGTGTTTAACATTTACCGTAAATAAATAAAACTTCATTTATACTTTATGTTTTATTGTATCCGGCAGATGCATTTTCAATTTGATGTGAACATTGGTGCCGTCAGTGTTCAAAGCCCACACGCAGAGAGTGAGTAGCGACACGTGTTATACATGTGGAATACTTGAATAGACAATATAGTGGTCCTTCTTTTATTGTTTATATGTATCTTCTTTGATTTATAATTTTCTTTTAATAATGTAAAGGTAGAAAAGTATTGAAATCATAGATGGATATCTATATTTAATTGTTTGTTACGCAGAAAAAACGGTTGAGTATGCGTCATTCATAGAGGAGTTTGAATTACTCCATTTGGAGTTCTAAGAGCTCCACTCAAACAACTCAGCGTTGTTTCAGTAAAGAGTTTAGTAATATGTTTTATAATTTTTTTTATCATGGTATATTTTTTCATAAAATAATATTTTTTCAATGTATGTACATACTTAAATGGTAAAATTATCTTTTATTAATAATTCTACTGTTTGAAAACTAATTTTTACTATTCATTAGTACTTTTACTTTTTAGTTTGTTCAGTGCTAAAGTTTATAGAATTTGTTCCTTAAACTGATGTGACTTGTATGAAAAAAACAAAAAATTAAATTGTATTTTTCAGTTATAAATCATTTTTAAATGATTTTATCCTTGAAAATTAATGTTTTATTTTTTAGTGACACAAAACGAATTTTCAATTAAAGCGTAAATGCATATGAAGTATCCTTTTAACATTATATGAATAGAAGATTATATGTATTTTAAGAATATTCAATATGCACACCTCATGATAATAAGATTAAGATTCGCGGACGGAATATGAATAATAAATTAATAATTCGATACGAATATCAAAGAGACAAATATCGTAATACCTTAATATTAATCAATCGATACAAAATTAATATATCACTAATATATTAATAACATAAAATATAATAATATATTAAACTTATGTTAACATACAAATAACTTCAACAATATTTAAATTTTTTGTTCGAAAGAATAAAGACTATAAATCCTAAATCTATATAGATTAATTAAAAAAATTGAAAATGAAAAAAAGAAAATAAAAACTCAAAGCAATTTTTCGTATCACTGATTAATAATTAAAAAAAAGGAAAAAAAAATCGCGATATACGAAACACAACATTTTATCGATTACCGACCCAGTAAACATAACATGCAAAAATACATTACAAAAATACAAAAATAATAATTTTTTAATTAGAAAAAAGAAAGAAAAAAGGAAAAAAACTTGAATGCAAAGCCACGCGCAAAAATTGCCGTCCGTTTATCGGTCGATTTCGGCGGGCTTCGAGTCAATGTCGATTCGAGGAGTGAATCACTCGGCCACCCTTCCCACTTGTCCAGCAGCGCGGCCGCCGTCGACAGTGGCCGCCATATTGCTCGCACAGTCGGTTGGACGAACAATCGCGCGTACACAAGCAGAAAGAGGTAAGCGAGCTAATGGGATTAGCATTGCCAATATTTCGAAGGTGAATCGGCTTTCGTCGGCTCTTTCGCTCGGCGCGATTCCTCGGCGATTTTTTCGTCGATTGTTGAGCCGCGCGCGTCCCAAGCGGCCAACTCCTCGGGGGCCGATCTTTGGCCCGCCTTGGCCGCCGAGCCATTTTCGGAGAGCAATTTATTCCGCGCTTTGCACCGATTTCTCAGCTGTGCTTCGGTTCAACTCGTGCTTATTCGCTTTGTTTTGCTGGCTATTTTCGTGGTATGTTATCCACGCGGGATATCGCCTGTCACATTCATTATCAATAACTACGTGACAGCTTCGAAACAGTTGCTCCGTTTTCCGAATTCCACGACTATCGCTATATTACATTGTTGCTGATTGTGCTCCGAACATGATTATTTGCGTGTTTCGATGAACGTTTAGTTTCACTTTCTTTTAATTATTATTGTTATCAATATTACCATAAACATTATTATTGACGTTATATTATATTTTTCATTCAGTTTTACATAAATCTGAAAATAAAAATGATAAAAGTTGGAATTATTTTATTTCATTTCGTAGAAATCGATAAATTGTTTATTTAATAATAGATAAAACGTGTTAGTGCTGCCACTTGTATAAGTTTGAGATTAAATTATTGAAATACTTTTATGTGGGTAGAATTCCATTTCTTGATTTCAAATGTGAATAATGTTTCGTGCGAGTTTATTGATAATGAAGTATTTATCACATAGTTAAATATTGGTACAATTTTTATACTTCAATGTATGGATGTAGGTTTCAATATACATTTATAAACGTATGTATATATGTTCAACAGTCAAGATGTCTGAACCAACGATTGATCATGCTGATTCTGTGGAAGATGACTTGGAAATCGACACAAACTACAAACCACCTCCAGAAAAAAGTATTGAACAGATATTGGAAACTGACAAGGAAGATGAAAGTTTGCAGAAATACAAGGAAACATTGCTGGGCGAAGCTAAAACTGGCGGAGTTATAGTTGGTATGCTTTAAAGTTGTCATTTTACAAATGTATTGTTAGGTATGTTAAATAATAACATTAAAATGATAATAAACATAAATATTATACTCATGTAGTAATTATATCTTACTATTATCAAATATCTGAATTTATACATCAAATAAGTGTCATTATTTATCATTATATATCCATTAAAACTTATGAACAAAAAATCAATCATTAACGACTATAGAAAATTAATTCATAAAATTTTTATTTGATGAACAATATATACAATGTATATAGAAATACAAGATAACTTGTATAATATTGCTCGTTTAAGTTACTATTTGATGATAAATTAATTATTCATATTTTGATAACAATTTGTCAATATTTGTGCCTCTTATTGCAGATCCTAATGATCCAAGAAAAGTAATAGTTAAAAAATTAGTATTATGCGTTACTGGTCGACCGGACGTGGAATTAGATCTTACTGGAGACCTGAGTCAATTGAAAAAGCAAGTATTTGTTATAAAAGAAGGCGTTAGCTACAGAATCAGAATTGATTTTATTGTACAGCGAGAGATAGTTCATGGACTAAAATATGTACAAAAGACTTACCGTTTGGGAGTTCCTGGTGAGTTTAATACACAATTTCATTATTGACTTAATTTTTTTTTTTACAGTTTTACTTTTATTACCACTTGATATCTAATTTTTATGTTCATATATAATTAAAATATTAAATATTTATACTCGCTTCCTTTGGATTTATATACAACAGGAGTCACAGGTACAAACCTATTGTACTTTTAGTTTATTTGATTGTAATATTTTTTTAATTATTTGTAATTTGGCAAGATGAGTTTTCATTCAAAAACAGATAAACTGTAGAAGAATTGGCAGTAAGAAATGTTACCATAAAAATGAAACAAAATGTTTTCATTTGGCAAAACCTTATCAATTTAATATGTCACACTTCACAAAGTTATATTTCAACTCATTCAGTAGAATTGTAGAATTTTTTCGCAAGTCTTGCTACAGTGATTATCACACAATAGCCAGTGCCCATTAACACCTTTCAAATGTAAATTACTATTCTTACTCTTACACATTTTTTTAAACTAACACTTGTATATCAACGAGCACTTTCCATACTTAATGCTTAGCCAACACAGACTATTGTACTACTATTCATAATCTACTTTAATTTGCAATTGTTTGTAGTGGATAAGATGACGCATATGGTTGGCTCATATCCTCCAAAAACTGAAATCCAATCTTACACGACACCACCGGAAGACGCGCCTGCAGGAGTTATGGCGCGAGGTTCCTACACTGTTAATTCGCTCTTTACCGATGACGACAAGCATGAACATTTGAAGTGGGAATGGGCATTTGAGATTAAAAAGAATTGGAAGGATTAAGTGAAGTCCCATGAATGGTGTAAATGTCAAGCAAGTCAGAAAGATTGATTGAAACAACGCAATTTTGTAATTACTGTTTTCGAATGTTTTGATTTTGGGATATAAATGGTGCGACAATCGGTGTTCTGAATTGATCCGCAGTTGGATCAACGATTGTATGAAATTTAATAATTCAGTTGCTTATACAAGCGACATTAGTATTTATTTAGAAGTAATCAGGTCTTTATGATGTATTTCAACATTGCGTTAGTTGCCTACGTATATGAGTTCAAATAATTTGTAGTCAGTGTTGCGCATCGCGTTATTAAAGCACTCGTCGATATAAATAAAGACAAATACAAACCAAACGTGAACACCATGACTACTGTTACTCAAACTGTTACTTAAATAATCAAATGTCTAATTCGGTGGGTGCTTTCATGAGGGCGGTACGCTTATATACCAAACTAGCGTCGGAGATAGTCGTAGTTGAAGGCGAAAAAAAAAGATTGTCCGTTTGGAAAGAATAAATTAGTGGAGTTACGTAGAATGCTCCATTGATTATTAGAATAAGAATTGTCCTAATTGGTCTGATAAATTCCTTAGTGTTGGAGAAACGAGTCGTTTCCTTTCAGAATAATTTACCGAACGTGTTGATGCATTTAATGGTACTACTTACAACTATGTCAAATGATATTTAAATGATTGAATGTTAGCTTTCCAATTTTTGAATTGGCATTCCCTGGGAATTATCATTGTTACATCTTCCCAATGGTATACATTCATTTGCATACCAATGTACAAGTAATTTTGATTCAAGCCAAATGTGTATGCAAATGTACTGAAGTAGCAATACATATATATACATACAAAACACGATTTACCGTGCTACACTTTTGTAGATAATCGCAATTGCACATGACCGCTTGCTGTTTGTGTGAAAGTATGGGTTTTGTGTAATATTAATATATATATACATATATATATTCTTGCTATTAAAAAATCTTGTGTATCAAACACACTAGTTTGTTAGGTGTATTTGTGTTCCTACGGTTTATATATATACTTTTTTTTTAAATTGTTTTATTTTAAAAGAACATTACATCAATTCGACATTGATTTCATATTGCCATTGTCGATATTGAATTAGTATCGAATTTGTGTTCATGTTCCCTTAAAGTATATATGATTGTCATACGACATTAAAGTATTTTAATATTTCAACTTCAATTTTATTTAATTTATTAAATTTATCGAGGTCTATTTGACGTACAAAAATTTACAATAACTTTGTCTAAAGAAGTTTAGTCATCCTAATTGCATTTAGCTCGCACATTAGAGTCATGTTATTTCTACAACCCTTTTAGAATATTATGTACGCAAGGTGTTGCATTTTTAAGGAGGTTATTAGCGAGATGCTAGTCAATTCCAAATTTATATACTTAGAGCAGTAAATATTCAATCTATTTGATGTCAATTATAATGATGTTGTTATGTGCATTCATCATTTGTTATAGCTAAATGTATAGAACTTATTATTAAACAAAAATTTATGACAGCAGATACAAATTGATTATAGTGACGATTTCAGGAGCTATATATTTCTGATGTAATAAATTGATTAAGCCATAGTTGTGTGGATAAACATATCTTACACTTGTATTAAATCGTCCTCCAGTATAGGTTTCAAGTTCATTGATATCTCTGATAACTCTACTAAAAATTACATACTGAAGAGAAATAATGTCATTATCTCATTTCTAATAAGGAACCTTTAAATGATTTCACGTTTCAGTGAGCTCGCATTACAACTGTGACTACGGATGTGGAATTCCACTTTGAGGATATACTAAAAATAATTTCTCTTATTGATCGAGCGCAGGAAAGGCTCTGTATCATTTTCGATTATCTTGATTTTTAATGTTTATAATATAAATTTTAGAGGAGCAGAAAATTATTATTTTTTCAGTATAGAAAATGACTCCTTAGCGAACTTCTGCTACAAAGGCATAGTTATATTTCATGTGAAAAAAAAAGAAAGAAGAAAAACATTGCACAGAAGGAAATTCATCTATACTTATGAATGAATTCATTTTAAATGTGTTTATGTAAAATAGTTGATTGACATAATCCATCGAATCTTTTTAAATTTTCAACTTATACAGCAAAAAGTAATTGTCTTTTCATGTTTTTCAATGTGCTACAATACCTTGCATGTACTTTCATTTTTTGTTGTTATCTAACTTCTAGACGAACTTGCATTTCGCAAATTAAGTAAACACCAAAAAACTTATAACGATTTAAATCAAATGGATTTGTCTGTATATTTATAAAATAAAATCATTTTCTTGCGCTCAAATAACGTTATTCTGGTAAGCAATGCTAAAACGTAAGCGACGAAAAGATAGAAAGCGATAAACAGTAGTAAATTAAAATGATAAACACATATGGCAACAATATGGTACTTTTAAATAGGCAAATAACTTATTTTTGCATTATACATTTTATTTCTATCACTTGGATCATGATTTGAAAAGATGACAGGTATACTGAGAAATATAAAATCAAAAATATATATTTACAAACCTCCTTAAAAGTTACATATTTTTAGAAACTTGTATCAAATAACTCCATGTAATGTCAATGTAAACGTTATTAAATGTACGACGATGGCATCGCTCTTGTTCATCCAACGGTATTATAATGTTCAAAGGTAACATACCCTTTTAGTCGTATTAAGGTAGTGAAAGCCATAAATATATATATTTTTCGGTACAAGTGTTGATGAAAAATGTACGGTAATGCTCAAGTTTTCAAACCCTGAGAGATCGTATTTTGAATAATTCAGCATACTGAGTATCTTTCAAAGGAATATGAAAAGGAAAAACATAAAAGAAAGAAAAATGAAACAATATTTTTTTCCGTTTGCAAAAGTGCCAAAACTACAGTAAGATATCTGCCCCGTACACGCGAGCAGCTCATTTCCGACGTACTTCTGTGATATGTATAGTTATAGTACGTGCCTCGTTATTTTGTCATCAATTGTAACGTTTATATTTCTTTTTTCTTTAGCAAGCAATCGTGTGAGTGTTATACACCCAATGTCCATGGCAATTTCATTATAACCGTAAACATAGTTACCCTAACAAATATACATTTTATACCATTAACTTTTGTGTGATCATTTATCTCGCCTTTCCTTAGGATTAATCATTTTTACTCGTAACATTGTTGATGTAATTAAATAAAGAATAAATAATTTTGCCCATTTCTGGTAAGTAGTACTTTTACCATGCAGCATAACAATCATTATGTTATATGAAATGAAAATCATTACTTCACATAATCCTACAATGTTATAGCCAACGATTTTCAACGATTACCGAGAAATTAAATGGGTATTTGGGTCGATTTAATACTGCAATCCGTTATCAATATAAGTTGGTCATGGTTATGGTCACAGTCCATAAAATTGTTGCGTTGCCATGAAACGATTTTGTCCGAAGATGCCAGGTGCTTGAAATTCATTCAGAAACTATGTAATAAAAGATCATCTAATAAGAAATGTATCATGAAACGATTTTTATCAGTCAAAATAACTAAAATTATACTTAATTATATGAGTTATTAATAAATTAATTTCTTAATTAAGTGTTATTTATCTTCATGTTATTACATATATCACACTTAGCGAAGTTTATGAATTATTTATTCCGATTTAAGTTTTTCTTCGCAGGTGCTGAATTTACTTCAATATCTCAGAGTTCATTATTAATATTCATTATTAATATTGTTCATTCATATTACAGCTTTAATGAGTTCAATTTTTCGATGCAAGTATGAAGAATGCATTGTGAAATTCTCTTGGTATTATATTTTTTAACAGGTGGCTTTTATTTATACTTCCAAGAAAAACATTAATCTTTGTTCAAAATTCATACAATCAACATCAGAACATGAATGAATTCTATTGATAAATGCAGTATTTGCATGATGTTGTAATTTTGCTTTTTAAGGCTACTGTTCCAAGTATTACCAAATATCACGTTATTTATAATATCCATTATTAGTTGAAAATGAATGATCCGCATTTTAATTTGATTCATCATACAATCGTCAAGTCACAAAATATTCTGGTACATTAACTTACTTAAATATTATTTTCCAATTATTTAGTAGTTTTAACTCTTTCTACTCAATGTTCAATTTTCATTTTGTATATTAGACTTCAATCAATTTTATATTATCCTTTTTGTAGATTAAATTAAGTAGTCCTTTTTGTAAGATTAACTCAAATTTTAGATCTTAAATCCAACGTGATATTTCTCCTGATTCATCCGGAAAATTTTTTGTTCTTTTTTTTTAAGATTTGATGAAGTAACTGAATAATTATTTCTTGCCACTGCTCATATCAAGCACCTAACACTCGATCCTGATAAAGAGTCCAAATACGATCTGGGATTACTTTGGCATTGCTGAAAGTGGAACTCGCGGCTGGCACTTTCAATGCAGCCGCGCGTTTTCTTGCTTTCTTCCGAGACAACGCGGGCATTAGCTGGGACAAAAAACGGCAACTCGTTAGTCACGGCACACGGGCCCGTTTAGTTGGCAAGATCGGGCTCGCGCGTCTCTGACCACACGCTTAATTAATTCGCAATTAATTAGCCCGCTAATTTACGCCAGGCCGAACGCGGATGCGCCAACGAGCCACCATTCTTTAATGCAGCGTTTCCTCGTCGGGATAATCAAATCGTCCATTCATTCTTCTATTATTATAAAAATTTCATAAATAAAAAAAAGGGTATCTGTCATTTTAATCGGCTAATAATTGACCATCGATTGCCATCGAGTGATTAATGATCAAATACCCATTGAACCATGCCTGGAGGTCCGTAATATGTCCGAATCTGGGACCACATTTGAACCAGTCTAAATCCTTTCGTCTAGAAGTCTATTTCATAAACCTATATATGACCCAGATGAAATAAAAATCTCTGGTGTTGGGCTAATCTCGGCCTTTACTAGAGCCAGATTCGGACAAAACTGAATTGATCTGGACGTGAAATTGGTCGATACTGGACCAAATCTGGGTCCATTTGGTTCAATGGGTAGTAGCCATTTTTTATTATTTATCATAGGAAAGAATTGGTCAAATGTTGGTTGCCATCAGTGACATAGATATGACCAAATATTGACCAATATTCATTTCATCCAATCACTGATTCAAGTATCTTACGATTGGTTCAAGTACATTGCACTTTAACCAATATTAATATACTTGCTTTAAGCATCACTACAAACTCAAGTGTCTCATTTTGAGACATTTTTCACGCTCAAGACACCAAAAGTGTCTCAATTCATTGCAAATGAGACGCTTTTAGTATCACAATCACAACAAATTTCTCAGAATGAGACACTTGATTTTACAGTGATACTTTATACTTTGCTACAGTTATCAAATATGGTACATTGGTACCAAGTGGTTTAAAAGCTCGCGCACGATGCTCTGGTTCGCTTTCGTTGTGTAACACTTGCATACGTTTACGCAGAAGTAATCACTGCGTTGGGCCATTCCATTATACGCACAACGGAGCCCGGCTTCCTACCTAACTGGAAAACGCAACTCCAATGGCTCCTTCGACCGGAAAGAGACGCATACTTCGCTCGCGACGCGCTACCAAAGCCGAGCGCGGACTTTCCAGCCCAGACCTTTTGCATGCCATCTGATACCGACATTCCTCCGTTCCTTTGTCCTTGGCTCGGGCTCTTGTCTCACGATCGATGGAAATTAACGTTTTTTCGCCCGCGAAACTGCGATCCGCGCTCGAGTTCAGACCTCTTGAGATTTTTCCGCCGGCTGAGAAAGTTTCTAAGAATGAAAACCATCGTGGCGTTGGTATCTTGATAAATCTTCAGTCGAACGACGCTTTTGACAGTAATTTCAAAACTGAGAACTGAAAATCAACTCAATTAAAAAGTACCAATGCAAAGTAATGTACAGGACATTTGCAACAGTAGATATTTTTGAATTTATTTTATTTGGCGCGTTTTTTATTTTCATGCAGAAATTATAAAATAAATTTTAGAAATTGATTATCAATAAGTTTGACAAATTTTAATTTTAATAAATTGATAAAAGGATCGTCATTTATAAATGTGAGTTAAAATTTCGATCAAGTAATTTTGTAATTATAAAGGACATTTGAAGCCTTATTTTTTGACCGAAAACACTTATAATTAATTGTATCGTATTTTCTTCAGAAATACTGACACGGTGTCTAAAACCACTCGTTTTTACAACCACTGCTATGAACACTTTGCGTCAGCTGCCTCTAAGCGTACCGGTATAGAATATCGGTAAACTGACTTGGATAAACAGCTTTGGAGCTAAGTTTTCCATTTTACTAGTTTTTTAATGTCACTAACTTTAGCAGCGTATTGAAATATATGTACGTTTCATGTACACTCATCGCTAATGCTATTGAAACTTTCATTATTCTAATTAACTTTTCATTTACTTTAATATTCAATTTTTGTTAACATTAGCATAGAGAAAATGATCAAAATCGTTATTTAACACACACACGTGTGAGAAAATTATTGTCTAATAATATTATGTAGTCGAAAGGTGTAAAATTTGTCGCTCATAAATAAAGGTAAATATCCCAGTACAGTCATTAAGTCGTATATTTTAGAATGTCTTAATCCGGAGACACTTGAAAAGTTTAACTTTTGTTTAACACCTTTCAAATTTAATTTCTATCTACTTTCTTTATTGCATAAAATGATCAATGAAATCTTTAAATTGATAGATTGCTGTGAAACGATATTTCTTTAATTTTTTTTACACTTTTAACGGTCAGTGAGTATTTGGAATAAATAATCAATTGACTTCTTGCATAGCTGCAATTATGCAAATGAATATTAAATAATACGCACAATTATGTTAACGACAGTAAGATAATTATCCTTTCTTCTCTTTGTTAATTTTAGCGCAAAAGTTGTAAAGAGAAAACATTGTAAACATGTCTATCTTCCATTCGTGAAAAGCTTGCTCGAATGACAAATTAACAAATAGTCGTATTATTTTTCCAAGAGAAAGTTTCGACTTAGATTATTTAATCAGAAGTTACCAATCATATAATTGTAACATCAGAATTCAATGTTCCGCTTTTTGCACATAACAGCAGATACAATAATTTAAAACAACAGAAAAGTTTAATGCTATTAAATTAAATTTTAATTTGAATTACGCTTCTTCTGCGTTGCAAATAGTTGAAAAAAAAAAAAAAAAGAAAGAAAGTTCATATCATTGTAATTAACCAAATGTAAAAGTATCTCTCGTTTTTTCTTTCATTTTAACTACTAAGCTACAGACAATATTCATATCGATTGATGTCAGTAATTTAAGAGTGTAAAGATATAATAATTCGACTGAAAAAATTGTAATTTATATGTCCACTATGTATATTTATTTCTGTATATCGTAAAATGCGCGTAAGGAAATAAAATAATTTCTAGGAAACTGCAAAAAATTCTACGGTATTTTTATGGTCTCTTGGTTTTTATAGTTCTGTTTGAAACTAAATAGATCCCGTAGTTACCTGACTTGAAGCATTAAACACAATAAATTGAATAATGCAACAATGTAATCATGAATTAATCTAAGAAAAATAAAAATATCAAGTAATCTTATTATTTGAATCGTAATGTTCTGAGTTACATAAAACTTCGACAAGTTTTTAACAAGTTGGAGTATGTTCTTTAACGTGTTACGAATTAAATTTTGTTCTTTTTTTTCTAATCTACTACTTACACTTGTTCTACTTCAAAACTGCACATGCTTGAAAATAAAAAATCCTACGCATGTACTTTAACGTTTTATTGCTTATAGGTGTTCATCGACAGCATGTTGAAGATCTACTCGACCAGTGTTCCAAGTTTTTCTGTAATAACTTACTTTTTCCTCGAGCGTTTCAGTTTCCGACTCTGTGCACAGATATTGAAGACTGATTATGAAATCAATAGTGATATTTATCCCGTTAAGGTAATCACTGAGTTATATTGAGCAGACAATCCGATTATGTTAAGTAATATTTAATACTAAAAAGCATGAACAGATTCTGGAATTTCTTGATAAGCATTAAAACAAAGTGACAATATTTACAGAAAAAAAGTATGTTCTTCAGGAAAAAGATCGCATCCGTATTTGTTTCAATAAGGTCACTTTGAAGCGAGTATCTTTCTATATCTAGCAATTAAACTCTAACTCTAAATTGAAATTTGTTCAAGGTAAGCCTTTAAACTTTTGTTGATTATGGTATTAATCAATTAAAGGTAATTTATAAAATTGAGAGCGATGCAGTTTACACTAATCTGTAAATGAAGCAATTAATTATTAAAAATTAGAACAAAATAATTTTGTTAAAATATATGAATATTAGAAGTTGAATAATTTTTATATTTTAATATTTTATCTTTTTTACATTGTTGATACAATCTTGTTAATTGAAGAGCACTTTCATCATAATCCATTTATTTACTTTTATACCACAGCATCTTGCTACTCAAATTTAATATGATTATCAAACTAGCTCTGAACTTACTTTAATTTGAATTAAGTAAGCCTTTGTACTTAGACAAAGTTAAATGACAATTTGCGGATCTTTTTAACCAATAATGATGTCTCGACCACAACATAGATCCTTCTTAAAGATGTACAGGAAGTTCCGTACGTACATAATGTACGGGTTCGAACTTGGAAACATTGTCATACAAATCTTCTGTTTTCTTTGTAAGATTTCTTCATTTTAGTAGAAATATATCAACATTGATTTTTGTAGATTACTTTACCAACCTTTCATCATTTTGTGTACAGTTTGATCAGTTTTTGTGCAATTCGCAAACACAAATTCTACAATAATTTGTTCAAGTTCGAACTTGTATATTATATACGCACAAAACTTGTTGCTCATTCTTAAAGTTGAAACCAGTAATGTCAAAAATTGTAATATCAAAATATCGTCATATACGTAGAGTAATATAAACACATAATAAATAAATACATGAAAGTACATAAAATCAGTGTTAAAATGTAACCCCGTAAAGGTAATACCAACAATTGATAAAATATCCGTGATTTGCAGCGATCCACTTTCTTGCGAGTAGTCCAAACGAAAGTGGTCGAGCAAAAGAACGGCGGACAGCCGAGTTACCAAAAAGCCAGCTCTGAAATTTCACCAGCAAGCGTGGCCAGCGCCCGTGATCCTCGCTCGACTCATCCCTCGGCTCGCGAGGAGCTGCCCCCACCCCGGGGCTCGGCGCGCTCCACGATCGCCGGCGCGAGCGACGATCGGCTCACTCGGGCTCAGTTGCGCGACAACCGTCGACCCACGGGCTTCGTTGGTCCTTCGTGCCTGCCGAGCCTTCGCACCGAGCGTCCCCGTTGGCCCAGCGGTGTTC
>JABFOV010003560.1:0-16041 GCA_022817685.1 Aradophagus sp. ZL-2020
GAAGGACCAGTCTAGTAAAATTTATAAACCTTATTATGCAAGAGAAAAGTTGGTGAAATATGGTTGTTTAAAACAAGGACCGATGGCACGGGGGATACCAGTTGGACTGACACGTCGGAGGCCAGCGTTCAAATCTCGCATAATAGAGCATTGTATTTTTCAACACAAAGTAAATTTCGTCAGATAAATAAAATAAAAAACAACGACAAAGTGACTTAATATTTTTAATGACTGTTTAAGAATTTACTAAACGGTCTAATGAAAAGCAAAAGATTCGTGACTTGTCCCCGCTTTAATAAACCAGTCTAGTAATTTGTAATGAATTTCCAAACAGATTATACTAGGATTTTTCTCTCCGTGCAGAGACTCTATCTTCCCTGAAGAAGAACATCTATAATCAACACATTCCATTTTCTACCAAAACGTTCATTTCGCGAGTGCACACCTCAGCAATTATTTTTTTTACGCCGATCGATGAAAATGGCAATTAAAAATTCGACTTGTCGACTAATTTTTTTTATGTTACATGCAACATTAAAAGTAATTTAGTTGCAATGTCGTAAAAAAGCTATTCTGCCTGTGCACCTGCGCATAATTTTAACGGCTGTTAAGTTTTTTTTTCCTTTCTTCCTTTTTCAAACGTTTCAAGATTATGCTTTCGAAAAACAGTGCGCCCCGCGCGTGTTCCAGCTTCAATGATATCAAACGCATTAAACTGAAATGTTCGTATAGAAAAACAATTAGCCGTTATTCATCAACAGTCCGTTAAAGATAAAGGTAACTACTGCCGTAATAATAATCCACAGATGCGCCGACATCAAAACATTACGCGGCAATAAATGGGGCCCACATTATTCCACATATATATATATATATATATATATATATATTAACATTTTAATTTCTCTCCAATACGAATTAATATTTATTCCGAGCGAGGGTTGTTGATTTATAATCCGATTTATCGCTAGGAATTCCCGCTCGGATCAACTTTGGTTCTCGCGCTCAAACGATATTTCATTTACGTTTACAAACTTTTGTTCGTAGAGTATTTACGAGATTTCCGGGCGATATTAGAAATGACGCTATTACGATTGTATTTAACGAGTAAACAAAACTCTTTTGCATTTTTCTCCCTTCCTTTTTTGTTCATCTTTTTTATTTTTTTTTTTTTTTCTCTCGTCATACCAACATTTGCGACATCGTGCGATGAATTTGCACGAAAATAATCGATTGGAAAATTGTAATAAAGACGTTCCTATCAGCAACGTTGACAATAAAATGCCACGCCGGTTAAACCTACGAAACTAAACAATTGCTAAACGAATGTCAACTTTGCGGTAAAATAGTTGGACAACAATCGCGGAATCATATGTAATATACAAGCGCGGATATATTGTTTTCCACGCTGGCTATTGATACGCGCGTGCTCGTGGCGCTGAAATTTGATACAAAGTACAATGCGGCGTGTAAAAAAAAAACGAAAGGAAATAATTGGCAAAAGCGCCGAGGACAATCGGCGGAATGAAACTTTTGTATTGGCCATATTATTTTGAGCGTCAATACCGCCGGTGTTTTCGCACTTGCCTCTTTCGCCGTTTCGCGCTCGTCGAATTTTCGAAGAAACACGTCGAAATTTGTATTTCGAATGGACGGCTGATTGCATAAATGACGCGCTTCTTTCTTGCCGCGGGACAATCGTATCGGCGCTGTTTTTCGAATGGGAAAGTTACTTTTTTAACAATTACACGGCAAGGGCGACGTGAAAAGGTACCGCCACCAACGAGCCGTTAATCCGGCAAACAAATATGATCAATTTAACATTATATGGAATACGTCTCTCAGTCCTTAAATGTAACACGCGCGCATACATACATATATGTATATATTTTCTGTCGCGTTGCGTTCATTCGACAATGACGTGCGGTGGGAATTTAAAAATGCTGTCATCTTTGGAAATAGCAGCGTTGAATTTTCCAGGACGTTTTATTAATATTATTGTCCTAGTCGCTTTCATTAACTTGCTGTTTATTTTTCAAACAGCATTTTGTCTTCGCGTGTACATATAGAAACTCGTGGTGGCAAATGAAATGCTCGACAAGAATGTGTTGGAACTTTGCAACGTTATTTTGCGATGCATTTCAACTTCGATTATTTTGATAAAAGAAGGGGAGAAAAACAAATGGAACAATAAAATTTTTCGTTTTTATATTTGCTGAAATCAGTTTGAGCTCGAGTTTGAAATTTGGGTGGACAAAGTTGTTTCGTCGTGAACTTTTTGTAAGCAGAAAATAAGTAAATAAATTTAATAATTTACAAGTGAACCAACTAGAAATTCGTGAAACAAATCGTTGGTTGGGTTCCGAAAAAGGGAAGAATTTTCTTCACTCAATTGAACCTAGACTTGCTCAAACGAGTTCTAGATTTACATAAAACTGAAATAGATATGCTAAAAAAAAGCATTACTTCCAATCAGAACAAAAAATGAAACCCATTTTCCTCTACCAATATTAATTAAAAACAAAGACCATTTTCATTCCTTGAAGCTTGAAATCAGTTTCAACCGACGAAAATTGATTCGAAGCACTGCAAAAACAAGTGTCTTATTTTAAGTCACATTTAACAGAATAGACGGTAAAAGTGACTAATAATAAGACACTTTTCATATAGTAGACGCAAATAAGTGACTTGGAGTAAGTGAGTTTGCTTTTGTAATGAGCTGACTATCCTTAAATCTTACTTCTCGAAGTCGAACGATGTCTCAAAGGACTCGGTCATCTTCGATTCGCGTCCCGATAAAACGTCATCTTTTGTCTCACTTGCCAGCGGGTCGGCTCGCGTCAACGTGACCCGCTCGCGAAGAAAAGAAAGGCCGGGGGTTACGAACGCGCCGAATTTTCGTGACTCTGTGAGCGCGAAGGGAAATGCAGTGGGAATGCAAGCGCTGGGATAAAGAGCTGATGGCGATGCTCGGATCGGCGAGGGGGCCGGACGGAGGCGAATGATAGTGCCCGATTCCACCACAAAACGCGTGTCCATGCACAGACTGGGCCGCGTCGGCCAACACACGCGCAGCCTTATATATCGCATCGTAAGAATAATAAAGACCGTTCGATAAAGACTGGTAGCCGGCCAAGTCGTTCCGCGGGATCTTCCGAAACCCAGAATTACTGCAATTACCGGCGGCTTACTCACTCACGAGCGGCCAAACGGCGCATTATCCGCCGATGTTTCTCGCTAAAGCTCGCCGTGCCGCTGAGACAAAAAGTGTGAATTTGATATGCCGTCACTCGGACGATCGTGCTTCGCCTTCTGCGCCCGTCAAATTATTATCTTTTTCCCGCGGCCCCTCCCGCCCCGCGAGCCGCTGCCATTAACTCCGAGGGTGAGTTATTCCGGCGTTCACCAAAACACGTCTATCGCGTGATTATCAAATTTATCGACGGCTGCCGAAACAGGTTCGCGGCCGAGAGGCCACAGGTTTCCCAAAGATCCGTATTCGCTTTCGATTCGACACACTTGCAAATAACGAATGTTCACGACGCTGTCAGAAACGCGTCTGTGTCTATTGTTGTTGTTATAGAAAAGGAATACTTCTTTTGCAATCATTTTTTTCAATTGATTACATGTGTTTTATAGTTTGAGGACGAAATGTATACAAGTAAAAGAAACGATCAGGATATAAAGGAAGTTCCAAACGTTTTTTATCAACGAATTAAAACTTAGGAAAATTTTGAATGAAATTCGTTGTCACTTTGTCTACGAAGGAAAAACTACGAAAAGCAGCGTAATATTTTTTTAATAATTACATTTCACTTAATTTTTTTTAATTTTTGTAGAAAAATTGTACAAAGAAATGGACAACAAAATTGTACTTTGTCTAAATTCGAAATCCTTGATAAGAAATGTTTGGAACTTCTTCACATCAATCAGATTTCTTTATGAAACATTAGATCACATTTTTTCCATTGATAAACAAAAATCTTGCAACTAATGTTCTATGTAAAAAGTTGTCTTTTATGTAGGTAACGAATGCTCATTTCTTTTCCTGCTTTTGCAATATTACAAATACAAATCTAAAGTATTAAAGGAATCGTGCATTAAAAGTGGTATAATATTACAAATTTTGGCGACAGATGCACAAATGTATCGTGGAACTGCAGAAAGTTCGAGCATAACTGAACACCGCTCATTTTTGACGTCACAACGGAAAAATAACAAAAGTTTGTCAAACTCGCAGCAAGTCAACCAACCCGGAGACCGTGACAATACTCGCTGCAAGATTTGCCGAGGAAATTGCGCCGTGACAATGAACGAGTTAACATAATCGCGTTAATCAAACGGCGAATTGTTAAAGACGACAAAACGGTTATTTAAAGGCGGATTAAACAATGGTCCAATAATTAAGGTGAAAAAGTAGGAAAGTAATCGAAACGTTAACAAGAAGATGCGCTAGTGCCCAGTTTTGTTAGTCATACAATAGCATGTTAATACCGTATGTCAGAAAATAAGGAATTGTAATGAATACGATGAATAGAGATCACAACTGTATGGTAGGTGCATTCATAATGTATTCCAGCGCATGTAACGAAAGCTCCACTCTTCCTCGATAATTTCGGTAGACGAGAATGATAAGAGAAAACAGTCGTTGCGAAATGGAGATTTCGTTCGTTTACGAGCAGGGTGGCGATAAATTTTCAAGACGTCTCTATCGACGCCGGCCGAGGGCAGAGGGGAGCTCGCGAATATCTATATCTACCGCGCTCGTTCGTTCGTTCGTTCGTTCGTTCGCCGGCTCGCTCGCTTGCCTCTACGAAACGACAAGGACGCACAGCCGCGCAGACGCGCCGACGAGACAAGGACAACTCACGACACCGTCGTCGGCGGTCTCGTTAAAGTGTTTACAGTTAACGGCCCTTGTTGCGGGGTGCCCGGCGTGCGTGTCTCACTTTTCCCCGCGAACTCCAGCGCCGGCAACTTTTCCGCGTTTTCGCGCGCGCGAGTTGCTCGGCAGACGGAGGGGGGAGGGGGGCCGTCCAGATACGCTTAATTCCAAGATTCGGCGAACATCGGCGGCGATTCGTGCCGCAACAACACCGACTCGGTCACGAATATCTAATCAATAATTATTACCGCAATACTCCCCCCCCGCCCCTCATTTTTACGGCCCCCCTCACGCTCTCCCTCCTCCGCGGCATCTTTTCGCCGCCACCTTCTCTCCTTCCCCGACGCCGTCTCCACCTCCTTCCCCCCCTCGTCCTCCTTCTCCTTCCCCCAACTTCTTCTCTTTTTCCTCCACCTTCTTCTCCTCCTCCTCCTCCACCTCTTCGCCGCCACCGCCGCCGCCGCCGCCGCCGCCGAGCCGCTATATTTGCATATTTATAAGGGAATGTAATCGCAGACTCGGTTTTCGCCGCTCGTCATTCAGTTCTAAAAAAATCACGCAAGATGGCGGAAAGATTTCAGCCAGACATGCGATCCGATTTCTCTTAACAATGAGATATCGGACGTTCCCGATCTAAAAGAAATAATTATTGAAAATTGTTGGCCAACACGGCCCCGGGCTCCCCCTTTGTTTTTCCTCTTGCGGCTCCGCCGCGATGCGCCGCGGCGCGTGACGGACCAGGAATATTTCCGATGCGCGGATTTTCAGCCCAAAACACCGCCGGCGATCGAGTCGTTGCCACCGCGAGGCCCGGCGCCGCGTTTTGACGCTTCGCCAATTGATCGGTCGTCATTAACGAAACCATTGTTCGGGGGAAACAGCTAGCTATTCTGACTTTCACTTGAAATCATTTTAAAATAAAACGTTGCGACGAATTAACAGTTAAAAGTATTTTGTTATTATACAAAAAGAAAATTGATCCGCGAATTTCAACTTGATTGATATGAAAATAAACTTGAATGTTCTTGCGATTGTTATTGAAAATGTGATTAAAGTGAAACAAGATTTTACTTTTCAAATTCAGTTGAATTTTATAAAATAAAAACAACCAAATAGTTTGTGGAACGACCACGTGTTGTGTTGTTATAAAACTTCATTTTCATCGATACATTTATACGGAAAAGAGAATTTTGGATTATAATATTACAGTCAAGAGACTTCCCAGGAATAAGAATCTGAATTGAAGTAAATTCGACGACATCCGACGGATTCTTATTCATTCGAAGCGATTTATTTTAATCGCGAGAAAGTATTAAAGAATGATTCCATTAGTGTCATGTACTTGGAGTAAAAAGAGGAAATTTGAAGTTTGACAAGAGTTATAAGAATTGCATTATATCATTTGAGTAGAAATAATTGAAGTTGAGGGAATCTGTGACGAGAATTAGAAATTTCTATTGCATTATCCAATGAAATTATCTAAGCGAACAAAATTAAACGATTGTTGGAAATCATTTAAAGTACGTAAAAACTTGCGTCGGTGCAAATTTATTATGAAAATCAATTTCAATCCAATCTTTTCTTAATTCGTATCGAAACGTTACTTTGAGCCGAGTTTCAATTCTAATTCAATATAATAACTCGAGTAACTAAAGAAAAACTCAATTACGCCGGTTCTAATTTTTTTTTTTTTTTTTTAATTCTAAACAATGTGCAGAAAGTTTGTTATAGACTCAAACCGCCATCGATCATTCAATCAATTAAAGTAAATTACAAAATTATAATTTGTATCTCAAATCATATATGCAATTTCAACTTATTTGAACATTTTTGTATAAACAAAATGCTAGGTTTTAAAACTCGTTCCAAAATTGCATACTTTCTACATAACATACACAATGTAAACAATTGAATTCATCGAACAAAACATTTCAATCATTTTGCTCGTGTTTATTAACTGTAACAACTCGACTGTATAAAAACAAAAGAATTTATATAAATTAAACATTGTTACATATTATAAATTATATTGATGTTTTACAGTATTTTTTGTGACTCTTCTAGAAGTTATATTTTACAATAAAACTAAGCTTCCCACTCATTGTAACAACAAATTATTCATTTTCAGCGATCTTTCATATCTAATAATAACAAAAAGGAAAAAGTCATTTTCGCTGAAATTTGTTATTCACAATACTTTTTAATTAAAGTGAACTTTTAATTTTGTATTTATATCTTTACGCATTATCTAGAATAACCAAATTAGTCATTTCGAATTTCGCGCTTTTACAAGGACCAAGCTCCATGAAGCAATCTCATTGGATAATAAAATCATTTCTCCCAACCAACTTCAGACTTTTATCCATTTTATTAATCAGGAAGATTATAAGAACATTATTTTTATTCCGCAAAAGTGACGCTCTGATTATAAACTTACTAATATGTGAATTTAAACATCAAAAATGTCACAAAAGAAGTTATTCCAGCATAAATAGTTGAATATCTATACGTTCGTTTAGTCGGGTCGATTGAAGACGATTCGCGGCCGGCAACTGAAACGAGAAGCCGTTGGCATTGTACCTCCGGTAATCCAATAGAAAACTGACCCGAAATTCTATGCAAATTACAGCACCGTTCCGATTACCCCGAGTCAAGAATCAACATTCCGCGAGCGCCCCCGCCCGGGATCTCGCGGAGATCGGCCGATCCAAGAGTAACGGCCGCGGTGGCATTCCGGCCGCGGGAGAGAGGCCGCCACCCCCGCATTATACAACGCTACGTACACAGGACAGTCCGCGGAAAAGTATCACGTCAATTCCGCGCTCGTTAAACCGTTTAAAAGCAGAGCCGAGCTACCGTGCGCCGCCGCGAGTCACGACTCGTTGCCGATCGGCGATCGCAAAATCGTCCTCGGATGGTGCTCGTTTCTCCCGGTTTAAAGACGAGTTCGGCTGGTCGATCCGCACGATTGACGCGGCGAGAGCGTCCGAGTAGGTTTTTTCATTATTTTTTTTTTTTTTTTTCCATTTCAGGCAACGGGATCATCCTCGGGATTTTCATGTATTTACGACTCGCCGCGAGAGGGGGCGCCGCGCGACTAGAGGGCGCGCGCATAAAAACGTCGAAACACGAAAGATGGCGATACGTCAAGGGGGAGGAGGATTCGACGCTCGAGATATCGATGCGCCGGTTTGCGCGATCAACAATTTACGCGCAACAATCACAAGTGCAAGAATCGGCCGTTGCCGCGCGACGAGGGAGACTGGCGTTACATCGGCCCGGCCGGCCAATAATTCATGCGTTATTGAATCACGGAAAAGTGAATTCGGAGCTCCGCCGAGCCCTGAATTCATTCCGCGCGGGGATGTGAAAGTTTGATCGCCGAGCAATGTACGAGCCTGTCTCGGGCATTGTTAAATTAGGAGACGCTCGATCGACGCCACGCGTCAACGGCACTGCCGTCCGATCGACGAAAATTATCTTCGAATTCGATGACCCGCGCACGGAAACCCGTCGCTGCGTGTATAAAAAGATTCAGGGCGTCCGGGGAGGGGGGTCAAAAGATAAGCGGGGGCGCGACGTCGCATCCAAATTGAAAGTGGAACTTTGTCTACACGGCGCATCGGCGTAATTAATGTTCAATGACAAATTATCTATTAATGCCTTGATTAATCAGACAAAGACCTAATTTGCACATAATGGATTCGCCAATCATAATTAAGCAAGTAGGGCGAATCGAGAGTCTTCTGGAACAATCCTAAATAATAATAGTTGTACGTCGAGAAAAGTATTTCAGTGAATTGTACTGCTGCGCGGGACGCCAATTTCTAAACGAAAAATTGCTCCTCTTATATCGAGATGAGAAAGTAATCGCTTCCATTTCGGACGGGTTAATTCGCATTTACATAAAGTTAATTGCAACGTTCCCCCCGTTTGTCTATTCAAATTCCGGTTTTCCTTCCTATTTCTCTGATTCTACAACAACCAACAATATCTGAATTCTCAATAAAAAATGTCAAACAACGGCACCACGTCCCTCACAAACAAACGACAAACCCAAATTCCACTTATAGATTCATCGAATAAAAAAATGGTCATTACTTTCAGCACTCGCCAAAGTACAGCGAAGTCGACACTCTCGTCGGCTCGTTCAGCTCGACGGTCCTCGAAGTAAGCAATATGTTTACGAAAACGTCATTGTAAATGGAGCGCAATGCGCAATAAGACGTCGGTTTGCCGAGTGCGCCCTCTAACGCGATTGTCGATCGGTGGATCGGCCGAAGAGCCAGCGGCGAATTTGCGATCCCCGCGGCGCTCGGGCCGGCGACAAAGCCCGCGTCGGATTCGGCCGTCGCGGGGGCTAATGGCGACAAAAACGCAGCGTGCGGCCGCAGCGGGGCGCCCGTCCCGCAGGACCGGTGCGCGACGATTACTCGATTAAGAACGAGATTACAATATCTATCCCCGATCTAATAAAGCAACAGGAAGCGCGCGTACGCGCCGAGGGGCCGGCGAACAAACAAGGATGACCGCTCAAGGGTTGAACAGGAGGGGGGCCACGGGGGTGGCAGCGGGAATCCAACGAACGTGATTACAATATCTATCCCTAATCTAATAAACCAATAGCAAATACATTTACATATCTATGAATACGTAATCCGGAACGTGCGTTATGCTCTGAGAATTAAGACTCGGGCCAAGTACACTCGTGCATCTGTCGATTTCAGACGCCCACGAAACGCCTCTTGATCCCCGCAGCCGGATCGATTAAATTCAAAAGTAATGCCGCGCGTGATTATGCCTTTACGCGTACGGCGCTCGGCGAATCGAAAAAGCCCCGGATTAGCGGCGCCGATCGCGAGCCGGCGCCCAACTCGGCGCCGCCGCGTGACACGGCTGCCTCGGCAACCGGCCCGATTAATCGTTACCCGATTGATCGGCGACTTTCGCGCGAGACCAACGTCGCTTCACGAGCGATTGGTCTTTCCCGGCGATTGCGGCCCGCGGAAGCGTGAAACCAACGACGGCCGTGCGGAAAATTCGAATCACCGGAGAAGCACGCGGGACCGTTGAGTGCCGCTTCGATCAAATTATTGTCTTACCCTTGCTCTTTCGCAGTTTCTTTCATTCCATTGCGATTGGTCTTGGAGTGGGGCTTTAGTTTAATTTGCTTAAAATAGTCGACTGTCAAGTTGAGGATACGAAATAGGTATGAAAATAAAGTTGTACATCTGATTCGTGAATTTGATTTGATTGTCAACAAAATTGAATGTGAATTTTTGCAATTTTCATTGAACGTGTTAATAAAATAGGGACAAAATGGAGTATGTTTTTGAAATTGAATTAAAATTTATCAAGTTTGTGCAACGAATTGTTGAAAACTTCATTTTCATAAACAAGTGAAAAATGGTGGTGTATTAAAATTACTGCAAACTAGAATGATTTGACAACCTGTCATAAAATATACTATCGAAAATCCTTGATTTATGATAATACGATTTTTATTCTTGTCACTGTTCTGTATACTTGTATTTTTCTCACTTCTAAATTCCAAGAAATTAACATTTATCTAGTTCTTTCCATTGCACGACATTACCACCATTTTTCACAACGGTAAACCGAAGGCGGTTTTCCGCAAAGCGTTGAGTAAACGTTTGTTTGTTAAATAATTGCAAATCATAAAAAGTTTGCTAATTGCTGATCACTGCATAATCTGTAATTAGTAGAGGTAGACTGTAATTGGATCAATTATTCATGGCAATTATTATGGATCACGGAAAAAATTACATTATGATTCATCGAAGAATAAAAATATTCAGAGTAGAATGAAATTTGTCCAAGAAATAATTTCAAAAGACAACAAACGTAAATTTGAATTAGCAATAATGTAATTATTTTATTATAACAAACATTTAATATTTCTGAAACATAAAACAGTGAAATCGAACAACCCGAAAGCTTCTCCAATGAAATCGAAATACTTGTACATCTTGAATCTAAATCAAATAAAATAATACCATTTCCAACAATGCACTTTCTTTTCTTCGTCATCGTCTATTGATTATTTCGAAACGCAAAGGCGGACGATAAATATTGAACTTTGAATCGTAAAGCGCGAGCAAAAAATGCCCATACACTATTGTAACGATTTATCATCGAAAACGCTATCAAAATTTATTCATCAAACAACTGATAGGATGCTCGGGCAACAGTTGACCGATTCATCTATCGCGTTCGGCGAGTCGAAAAAGCTGCCCCCGCCCGCGGAGCAGCCGTATCATTACCGCATCTTACTCTTTTGGCGTTTGGAAAATAGGTCAGACGAAATTACAAGGTCGTTTTTAAGGCGATAATCAAAACTTGTTTTATCGCAATAAACGCGGACAGCGATTTATGGCCGCGAAACGAGCGTCGTCTGCGGGGCTCACAAAATGGCAGATTATAGTGGTCGGACCTGGTCCATAAAAATGGGCCGAAAATCGAAGCCCGGTACGTTTGCCGGGGCGCAAACGTACACGGCGTTTGTTGCGTGCAATAATTCGTTATTGTTTCCGTTGAAAGCGCTTTTGCAGCGACTGCAACATCCGCGTTAATACGTCATTATATTCGTCAATGATCGTTTCAAGTTTGATCGTAACATATCAAACAAGACAGCGGGACAACGTGCGCACCGTGGAGATAGTCGCTAGAATAATAATAAGCGCCGCTGCACGGTTCACCCTAGCCAGGATTTATTGCCCTTGCAGCAATAATTATAGCTAAGCGGACGCTAATAATTCCTGAACGGATAATAATTGTTGCTCCAGTGAACGGACAAATTATTGCTCGGACGATAATGTTTGGTGCGATGCTCCCACGGACTTACACAAGCGCGGCACTTTCGCACACCGAGAAAAAGCTACGCTAAATTAACAATTTTCGCTCGTCGACGGAGCGCCGCCAATCGTTGCCGATGGATTTGCAATTTCGCTCCTAATTTTTCCTTTTTTTTTTTTTTTTTTTTTTTCTCTTCTATCTTACGCGATTCGTTTTTTTCGCGATAACGATTCGCAGAGAGCTGCAGCCCACGTTTCAGTCGAATCAAGTTTGTTACGACCTTGACTCAAAGGAAGTTTTTATTCGAAATTTCGTTCGATTCGTTTAAAGAAGAAATATCTAATTACTTGATTTTAATCTTCCAACAATGAAAATCATTTTTTCAAGCAAAAATACATTACCTTTACCATTTGTTGCAAAAAATGTAGTTTTTGATATATTCAGATTGACGGAATTTTAAAATAACTCGACTCCGCTTTTCCGACCAATCAAGTCAGGTGCAAATGATGGACAAAACTATCTACTTGATTGGCGGACCTACAAAAATCGAGGTCGACCGAAGAGCTGAATTTCCGCGCGGTTGACCCGACGATGCAAAAGCCGTCGGAGATGACAATCCGCGGGCGACAAATCGGCATGGTTATTTAATGCTCGTGATGCGGATCGCGGCCGCTGGATCGCCCCCCTCCCACGCACCGGCACACCGGGCGACACTCGGCTTCGCGCAGCGGCCGCATTGTCATCGGCTATCGTCCAGCTCGGCATTTTCCTCGTGTCAGAACGCGTCCCGCGCCAATGAAAGTTTTGTGCTTGTTAAAGAGCAATGCATGCGCTTCGCACGTCAACGTAATATATTTTTGAATCAAGTATCGCGCGCCGCTCGTTTTATGTACGGCACGCGAAAATAGCCATCTTTGTGCGGCTAAATAAGAACGCGTAAATACGCCTCTATATTTAGCCGACGCGTTTCCACGAGGCAACGCGAATCGACGTTACGGTAGTGCCGGTTTAATTTGTTTTAAATAATGCGTATATTAATAGAGGTGCGATCGAATGGCTCGCGGATTCCCTCGCCGCGCCCTTGCCATTTCCATCACCCTCCCCCCGTTGCCGGCCGCGATTCGAAACGGCGAAAGTTCCGTCGCCTCGGCTTTGTTATGCGCTGGAACAAGTCGTTGTTAATTTGAGCCATTTTTGCAAAGCGCGCCGAGTTAAAATTACGCGACTAATCGTGTGCAAACGATACGACGCTTTAACGGCAATGAATGTTTGCATTTTCATCCAACGGACACAGGACTGTTGCAAAGATTACTTAACTCGCATCGTGCGTTTCCGGCTTACGGAAATTCACATTCAAGTTAATGAAGTCAATGAAGTGCCGCGATTTAAATCAATTGTTGTCCACGCTGAGAAAATCAGATCGCACCATTGTAGGTAGTACGAAATGTATATCGTCGGCGATATCGATACCGTGCACTACGATCTGAATCGCGCGATCGACCAAGTAAACGTGGCGACCGTAATCGAGAGAGTGATCGTCGCTGCGGAGTGCATGCACTTGCTCACAAAAAGGATGCATTGAGTGGAGAAACATTTTCTTCGTTCAAGACAAAATGTATCTTGATATTTTGCCAGGAATAAATTTTCTTGAGCCAAGAAAAGTTTCCTTGATTTAAGATACTAAGTAATTAAGCCAAGAAAAAATGTCTTGACATGATAAAATTAGGTTTTAATCGAAGAAAATAGTAGCAAAATGTAGTGCTTCTTGAACAAAAGTAAAGATTTTTGTGAATGTTTTTTTTTTTTTTTTTTTGAAAAATGAGACCATATTTAAAATAATTTACTTTTTGTGCATTTCAGCAAAATTCATCAGTAAAACCCTTTTTGACGCAGAACTTTGACTCGGAATTATACAGTATGTGTCAGAATTTAAAGTCGTCAATCACAATCAAGAATAATCGAATCAATGATCAGAAATGTACAACCATCGAATCCAAACTGTACATTAAAACAGCAACTTTGTAAAATGCCACTTATATATTCTGCAAGCAGAAATTGTCAGCGTCGCAGTGGAACGTTTCAAACACATCGCATGTGCCTTGGTCACATTGCTGCGAACGTGTATAACGATCCGAGCATTAAAACAATTTATTTCAATAAAAATTTACATACGCATTAAGAATAAGAATAACACGTCGCTCGAGCGACGCTGCGTGTTATGCTTCATTCGAACCACGCGCCGAGATATTGAACCAACAATCACGATCTGACAATGATTTGGAACAATAAATGTTGAACGGATATTTGTTGAAAATGCGAAAGAATTCCATTCATTGTAAGCCGACGACAAACGGCGCTCGTTTACTTTTCTAATAATTCTCGCGGTGGGAAAACATTGACTCAAAGACGCGTGTTCCGTGTTATTTAAATACCTTCGAAATGCACGGCGTACCGGGAAACTTGAGTCACGCGTTAATATATAAACTTTGATCGCGTTATACTTTTCTATAGGTTTTGTCGAAAAATCGATTCATCCTGCCTTTAGAACTGCCCATTTACCTTACAACCGGCACTTAAAACACGCCTCGCGTGTATGAATTAATGAATTGGAGTACAGAATTAGCGGAGCTGCAAATCCTTCTAGTCATCAAATGACCACTCCCTGAAAAGTGTAAAATTATATCTGGTCTACCTCGGTGAAAATTCCATTTGCAAGGTTGACAATCATAATCATCGCTTGCGACGTCTACATTATTCAACACCAAGTCAAATTGCTCTTCAATTATACGAAGAAAGTTCTTTTTTTTTTGCGTTTCACGCATTTCAAACAAAGTTACGTCACTCGATAATCGACTGCGCTTAATTAAACAATGTTACGTCTTGACCCGGCGATCGGTTCAAGTAACGATCAAAATTTTCTCAGTATTTTTGGAATTACCACTGTGCTCGATGAGACTTATTGTCATGACAAGAAATCGCACGGCAAGTTCCCTAGTAGAAATTTAAAAATAATGACAGGGCCCTGATACGGTTGTAACGCACGGCATCGATATGGCCCTGACAGGGCAATTTTTCCTCGCAAGTGCCACATGAGGACCTGATAAAAAAAAATTGCCATATCAAGGCCATATCGACGCCGTGCGTTACAACCGTATCAGGGCCCTGTCACAATTTTTAAATTTCTACTAGGGTTACAGTATCGATGCTTTTTATAAAAACTATGACATCTTTTTTTGAAATTATATTGCGGTATCCTGATTTTCGTGAACAATGTAACTATATATTTGTTTTTATACCTCGGCTAGAAAAATACTATTGGATTTGAATAATAATCATATTTGTATACTAATCTAATGAAGATTTATTTGAATCAAAAGTAAATATACATTAAGTTTATATAAATGATGAAAAAATTATTTATTTATAACAAATAAAGATTGATTTGAATATGAAAAAAAAAATCTTCTTTTGATTAACTTTAATCAATGTTTATTTGATCAAAAAAATTATGTAATAATAACAAATAAAGATTAAAAGAAGTAAACATTTTTTTAAGTTCGTATACAAATATAAATATCGTTTATTCTTAATAAAGATTTCTCTTAATATATATCATATTATTACTTTTTTTAAAGTACTACAAGACAGCGCGCGTTTGCGTTCTAAAAAGCGCAAAATCAATGCAACTTCACTTTGGCAACGCTTTGAAGTTACCTAGTGTATCGTGTTATTTTTTAGGAGTGGAAACCAAAAGTTGACATACGTATGTCCAATTATATTTTAGATGAAAAAAGTTATTTAACTGGTAATTTTTTTACTGCACTTAACAACCTAAATTTTGAAATTCATTCAATTTACTGAATTTCAAGTAAATTTATTTGACATTCAAAACAACTTTCAAACAAAAATTTCAGTAGTAAGGATTTTTCACAATCTGTCAAAATTTTGCTTTATTTTCTGCATTACGTTCGGAGAAACTGATATTCAAAATGATTATCCAGATACTTAATCTAAATAGCTGAAAAATAATCACTTTGATTGTCCCTGTAATTAATGTTGGCACATGGCGTGACCTCAGAGTTCACATTGATCATCTAAATATTCATATTGCTATCCAAATATTTACTTGTTCATTGAGATAATCAATTTCTTAGTTATCTCTAGAAAATTTTTCCTATCTTTGAATAACTGAATTGACGCTGCAAAATAACCATACACTGGAAAAAAAAAATCAAATTAAAACAGCATTTAGGTATCTTGTGACAGCATAGGAGAAAATGTTAACCTTTAAAATGTTCAATTAAAGTGTGAAATTGTTAACCCAACGGCGATTGATGTTG
>JABFOV010003561.1:0-16035 GCA_022817685.1 Aradophagus sp. ZL-2020
TAGACTAGTGGTGACATTCATGTGGTACACAGCTTACTGTTCTATTGTTTTTTTTTTTTTTTAAACGAAAAGAGGGCATAGGGAGTGGAGGGGGTTTGGGGGGGCTGGGGGATGTGTAAAAAAAAAAAACAAAAAATCTACTTTTTTAAAAACTATTTCCCCACCCTCAAAAAAAACCTGCTCTCCTTTTCTCTCACACAAAAAACAAAATTAAAAAAAAAAAAAAAAATTTTTTTTCCCATTAAAAAAAAAAAAAAAAAAAAAAAAAAAAATTGTTGAAAGCTCCAATTATTAGAAGAAAACTCATTTTAAACAACGGAGTTCATCCAGACTGCCTTAATCAGCCAACAACAATCGAGATAATCCTCACCGGCACACGAACTGCTTGACCGCGCAGCCCTGCCCCCGCCCTCGGCGATCCGCCCCGGGCGCTCCGTTGTTGAAAGTTCTTCACACCTAAACACAGCTTTGTATGCGACCAAAGCAGGGCATGCTCAGAAGCCGAGCGTTTGTTGGACAATCGGGGCCGACGTTACTTCCGACACCATCTCAAAGCGCTAGGTTACCACCGACCTCACCTAGCCCCACGGCCGGCAGATGTCGCGGTGCGACGTTGTACTCAGTGTGGCTCGCGCGATTGATTTGCGCATGTCAGTTGCCCGCATTGCAAATGGCGGCTCCTTGTTATTGTTCATGGCGTTTTATGACTTGTCCCTTTATATTGCCGATTATGTCGTGTTTGTTGGCGACTTCGGGCGCGCGCCGGGTGCACAAGGTGCGGTGAGCGAGCCGTGCTGACCGTTCACTGGGCGCCAGCCGCCCGGCCCGTCCCAGTCTCGGTGCTGTTGCAACGCAGGGGAATCCCGCACGGAGGCTGCTGCCGAGAGCGAGCGAAATGGGGTAACGTTGAACTGCAATCTCGCGAGGCGCGCGTAACGACCGCGGAGCGTGGCGCCGAGCCGCGGCTGGGCGCCGCCAGTGCGCCCGCGACGCCCGCGCCCAGGCTCCGAGCGTCGACGGCATGCTTCGGCCCACTTCAACAACACCTCCCCCGACGGACAAAATGGTGGCCCCCCGACGTCCGCGGCCCCGGATACCCGTGTCGCGTATTTTCGCGGCTTCTTGGCGCTCCGCTCCGGTCACGTTTTTTTCAACCGCTGGCTCCTTTTCTCTCTTTACTTTTTCGCCCTTTTGTTTGTTTATGCTTTTTCGCCCGCTTTTTCGGCCGGGCACCGTTTTTTGCCCTCGCGCTTCCACTGATTCGACCTACGGATTTTCCTTCTTTTTTTCGGCTTCATTTTTTTTCTTTCGCTTTTTTTTGAGTTCTCGTCGCGGACAAACGTCAGTCGGTCGAGTGTCACATGTGAACATAGGGGCTCAGGGGGCCATTGTCCGAGCCACTGTGTCAGAGCGGTAGAGGTTTTTAACCGAGAGTTTGTATGCCCTTGCTTGGTTTATGACTTTTGTGCTAGGTTGAGATGGGAGCGAGGTTTTCTGATTTTTATTAATGTTTTTACTTTTTTTTTATTTATTTTTTTTGTTAATATATGAAAGTAATGGGGTGTGTTTTGGGGGGAAAAATTTTTCCAATTACTTTTCTTAATTTGATGATTTGATTTGGGATTTTGAGTTTTTTTTTCAAAATTTTTTATCAACGATTTAATGTAATTAATAAATTGGTTATAATTTGTAATTGAATTATAAATTGTTTTGCACTTTTTAGAAAATATTTTTTGCGTCATCAATTGTTTCTTAATTTGCAATTTAAATTTTGAATACCAAAATTTGAAGTGGTATTATTGCAAATAGACTGTTACAGGGGGCAATAATACCACAGTTGGCTTTTGGTGTAATTATTTTTATGTAAATTGTAAATGGAATTGATTTGTTGTTCGTCTTTAATTTGTGCTGTATATCGTTTTATTACTTATTTTAAAACATGCAAATGAAAAATTATATGTTAGGATACAAATGCAGACAACTTTAAACATTTTAGTGACATAATTACGGAATTTATCCAAAGAAACTTCGTAATTTGGTTTACATTCACAAATAATCTAATTGATTTTTTCCTGTTTTGATTTCCAAATATTTTCATCTTCCGAAATTTATGTTGTATTTACTATTATCGATAATATTATTATGGGTACTTATTACAATTACTATCTTACTAACGGCTAAATAATATTTTAATCATACTAAAAAAATTTTTTCTCTTTTTTCTAGTGAAGTCAAGCATTGATAACATAACGCTGAAGTGGTTTGGAGCTATAGGCTTTAAGCCGTCCATAGCTAAAACATACGTCCCTAACCAGATATACCATCTCTGGTAGTTATGTGATAACATTTTGGTAAGAATTTTGTAAAAAAAAATTTTTTTGGCGATTAACAATTATTTATTTTATTAATTGAAATAGTTACATTTGAATAATTTATATTTATTTGTAATGACATGAAAAGCATAGTTTAGTATAGTTTGTTTTATTAATTTTTATTAAATTAATAATAGTAATTTTTTCAACATAACATTACAACTCTTACTTTAAAAACTCTGATTGCTAATTATTGTGATTCAAAAATATTGTTAGATTTAATGTATTAATGTGCATTATTAGGAACTAATGGGTTAATTTTTTGACACTGTCACAGTCATGGCGGAAGATAGTGATGGTGATGTTATTGAAACTGTGGTAACTTGTGAGGGAAACCTTGGAGATCCCGATTTTCCACATAAATTTAAAATTATTGTGGACCGCCTCAAAACCCTAGTTTGTAAAGGTAAAATTTTATTTTATATAAATGTATATATTTAATTCTTTTTATTATAACTAACACATACAAAATTATTTCTAATATAATATTTGTAATATCAAGTAAATATACATAATATCAAATAAATCAACACAAAAGGTTTCTTTTTTGTGTTTAATACTGACTAGTGATTCATTTAAATCACCTGTATGAATTTAAGATTTTTGACTAAAAAATGTTGATTTATTGTATTCTACTAATCAATGATTTCTATTTATTCAGATAAAGAGGATCAATTCACAGTCAACAAAGTAGAACCATGGAACTCTGTAAGGGTTACATTTTCTATTCCCAAAGAAGCCGCATTACGTTTGAGAGAGCTAGCGGCACAGGGTTCTACAACTCTTACACAACTTGGAATTCTCTCAGTTCAAGTAGAAGGCGATCAGGTATATTCAATAAGTAGATTAATTTTATTCACTTTTTTTAAATAAAATACAGATTATTAACATACAAACTATTATACAAAAAAATGTTCTTTGTTTTTCATTTTCTAATATTTAAACATTACAATTAATAAATTCTTTGAATTTTAGGTTATCTCGCTAAGGATAGCTGGTCGATTTGGAGGAGAAGCACAAGAAATCGTTTTGCACACCGGAACCACATCAGACTCTGGCAGAAAAACGCAAAGTAATTCCTCCAATGTGGTATCCAACGTGGACAACACTCCATCGGCGCCTTTACCTGGTCCAAGTAATGCCTCAAACATTTCCTCAACATTGCGAAATGTTGCCCAAATTATTGCAGCTGGTAATTATAAAACAAACATAATTTAAAATTTAAAAGAAATTATATTATTCAGTAAATATTTATATTTTTTTATTTCACTAATTAATATCTTAAAAATTAATACATGTTAAAGGAACTGTACAAGTTATTGAATTTCATTTTGCCAAATTTCTTGTCTTTTTTTAATATGTGTATCAATAAAATAAGATTGTTTTTTGTACAGTATATGAATTAAATTACGTTTTCTAATTACAGGCACTTCGACAGAAAAGGCCCCACAATTTCGTTCTCCAAATGTGGTGGCTCCAACAGACTGTGATCCAATTCCCTCATTTTTGTCGAAGAACGGGCAGCCAAGTTCTGGCGGTTCAAGCGCCAGCTTAACTGCTAACCAGCAGACTCCAAACCCAAGTGCGTCACCGCGCAGCAACTATAACGGCCCATTCCCATTTGCAAGCATGACGCATGCTGCACAAGCGATACACAGCCGTGAAAGTCAAGCGGTTAAAAGTGGTGCAGCGACATATAAATCGGCACAATCTCAACAATCGCAGCAGCAGCAACCACCACCCCCTCCTTATCCAGCAACTGGGCAAGAAGGTTTGGTCGCTGGAACAGTAGGCTCAATGGGCGCATACAAGTCATCAAATGTGTTGGCATCTAGTCCGTCACCGAACAGTGGCGCCACCACAAGCATAGGCAATCAAGTGGCGCTGTCGTCACCGCTGTTGGTAAATTTGTTGCAAAATGACGGTGCACATCCGACGACAGCAAGCAATAGCGCAGTTACAATGACCGCGCAAAAGATGCCACCACCTGTTTTGGTGGACACAGTTGGCGCGTGTGCACGACCCCAGAAGAAGCCAACCGTACGTAGGAAAGAGCGCGATTGCGAAACGCCGCCAAACTTAGAGTCGTTGCGTACCGAGGATTTAATTGGCGCGACGACTGGCAGTGTAGTAGCAGAGACAAGCGCCGCACCGAGTTCGGCGTTCGCGACGGTCAATGCAAGTCAACCGTCGACAGTGCCTCAGCCACCGCAATCCCAGCAACAGTTGGGATCAGTGGCGAATCCAGTTGTCATGTCACAGACTACCTTACAAACCCAAGTACAAATTCAACAGAAGTTTCCAGTCTGCCAGGAGCTCGCATACCGACCCACGCAGGTGCAAATGCAAGGCCACATGGCGGTTCGATACCCGGTCAACGGTCAACAAGTAAGGGCACCTCTGCAGCAACGCCAGCAACAAATTCTAGTTCAGCAGCCACAGTTGCCAACAAGCGTTGCCGCTGGCTCATCACAAATATTGCAAAACGTTGGCATGAACGTGCAACATCGGTTAAGTTATCTAAATGGACAGCGACAAGCTACACCCCCACCCTATCCGCGCACCACTACAATACCCTCTCAGACGCAACCTCAAACCCTCAATGTTCAGCAGCAACTGCATCACAATCAACTCAAGAACGCCAACGTTAACACTGGGGCTTCCACTGATTTTCGTTATGGACAGAGCCAGAACATTTTAAGTCGAAATTATCCAGATAATGCGGCAAACGGGGCTTCTTGGGTACCTCAAGCTACAAATCCTACAACACCGACTTCACCACCTGCAGTTACCACGCAGAGTAGCGTCGCATCTAGCTCTTCGTCATCCACGCCAGCATCCAATAGGTCAGAGAATAATGAGAACTTGGGTGAAACCAAGGTCGAGGTGAAGGATGAAACGCCCGAGCCTGAGTATACTTCGACTGGTAAGATCCGACAATTTCTCATTAACCCGCTGACCGGACATTTGGAACCTATGCCCAGTGAAAGCTCAGATTCAGAGCTAGAAAGCGCGGTCGACAATCAGGATGACTTTTTTTCCTTCCCCTCGCCGTCAAACGACCGCTCGAACTCGATCTTCTCCGACGACGATGCGGATAGTAACTTTTCCCGAAGAAACGACACCATGACCAATACCGATCAGTCGGACTCGGAAACGACGGTGAAGTCGACCGCGAGCGAGGGGAGCCTCAAACACAACAGGGTCAAGTCTGTAAGGGATACGGCAAACAGCCCAATGCCTGGCGAGAAGATCAAGCTGAGGCTAAAGCTCGAGCGGAGTGAACCGGTGACATCAGCGTACAAGGTTGACGTCTCGATCGTTAACACGCCGCCAATGAAGAAGGCCGATAAGTCGATAAACAAAATGTTTTCTGGAAATCTAACGGGCTCAGGATCCAGTGGGGAGGAGCCGCGAGTACCACCGTTGCACATTTCGCTCAGGGGGCGCAATGCTTCTGTAGTGCAGGTCGGTAAAAAGGATAAAAAGCCGAAGGAAACCGACGTTGACTCAGCAGGCGCAAAACGCCGGGGCAAATTCAAGAAGATGAAGGAGTGCTTGGACAGCAACAAGCTCTTGCAGAAGAAGCCACTTAGTATGATTATAGGTAAGTGGGTTTTGGAGTTTAATAGTAAAGGCTGGCTTGACAGCAATCAAGTGTTACATTTTTATTTCTTTCATTTTTGCTTTAATGAAATCTGTAGTGTTGTAGTATCAGTAGATTTTACAAATGTATTAAAAAAAAGAGGTAGACAGAACTTGATTTTTTACATTATATATAAAAAATGGGCTTTACACGTTTTAGCATGTTATTTGTAGCAACTGAATGTCACTCCATTCCATGTTAAATTTTATTTTATTACTTTGAAAAATGGTAAAATATAGTTTAATAGCATGAATTATAGACTAGCATGTTTCTTTTTAATCGTAACAAAGAGAATAAGCTGTTAAAACAAGAAAATTATTAATTTAGAATTTGTATTTACAAATTTCAAGATAATTAAAAGTATCTGAGAAACTTAATCTAAGCATCTATTTAAATTTGAATTAACTAACTTAACGAGTAATCAAATACATAATTATTCAGGAGTAATTGAAAATTCAACAAATAATATTTATTGATCATTCAAATTTTATAATAATAATTTAAATAAACGTATTATTATTGAATGCAATCATTATTAACTTTTAATGGCTATAAAAAAAGAGTAGGTAACATATTCATTATTGTTATAATTAACAAAAAATTATAAAAAAAAGGCATATCTTTTTTTTTCTATTGCAAAACGGATTTGGCTCCAACCATAAAAGATTATTTACAAAGAAAATAAAGTCTCACACTTTATCAAACATATTATATATAAATACATAAAAAATTTTATGTTCATTTGTATAAGTTGATACACATACTTAAAGTGATTGCTTAAATTTTTTGATTTACAAAAAATAGTTTTCATCACTCAATGATTATTTGTCATTTATAGCAAAAATGGACCTAGTAATTTATTTAATTTTTGATAGATTTTCATAATAATTCAATCATCTTAAAATGAATCGCATTTGAAAGTTATTTTTAACAAGCTGAAAATGTAACTGTATTACGATTAATGATACATCTGAGCGCAAAGAATAAATAAAGTATAATGTGAACAATCTATCATTTTTCCTCAAAATGACTATTAATTATATATTTCTATACATTTTTTTTATTTATTATTTTGATTTATATTTTTTTCTGTTTTCGAACGCAGGTACACATCCAGTCGTCGACGATTCGCAAAAAAGGAAAATTTTAAATCCTCCTTATGTTAAGTTAGAAAGACTGAATATCACCAATAAAAAAATATTAAAAAGTAAATGAATTCTAAGTTTTAAGTTTTTTGATGATATTATGTTTGTCGTGAAATGCATGTGCAATAAAATGTTTTGTAAATATTCAATTTCACTACTCTTTTATGAATTTTAAATTTATGCAAGGTGTATTGTTTAAACATAGATTAGATTAAATATTTTTATCATAGAATATTATTAAGTAGTAGAATATTAATGTTGTTACATTAACAATTTTTCTTACTAATTTGAAAATAAAATATATTAGAAGTCAGTTATAGCTTGAGTATTACTAATATATTTCATTTTCTATGAAGGAAAATATCATACTTTACAACAACAACTCTGAAAACATATTTTATGTTGGAAACCCTTTGATTTGTCAACTTGAAACTCATTTTTTTTCTCGTTAAATAATATACAAAAAAACAAGTAATAAACTATTAATTACGTTTGACATTTATGAAATAAACTTTTTTTCTTCGTTAACAATACAATTTTGCAATTCCATGTATGTGAAATTGTAATTCTCAATAATAGTTCAATTTTCAATGTTTAGTTAGAAGAACATGTTATTTTTATCTTAATCATTTTTCTTTATCCGGTTGTAATTAACAAATTAAAATCTATGATAACAAAAGTAACAGTGCGTTCTTCATGTGTATATAAATTTATGAATGAAATTTTTACATTTGTAACTAATATCCTTATGTATTGAGAATCAATGCTTATTATTAATTTGAATATAATAACTGAAGCTGCTTTTAACTAATACACTAATTAAAGTACATAAATATACATATGATACATTTTTTTTGTAGTAATATATATTAGTCATGTTCCTGTCATTCATTGCCATTTTAAATTTTCTAACAACATTTTTCCAAGTGCTTTGGATTATAGCATTTTACTTTACCTTTTAATTGCATGCAATTATGCATAATTTAATTTAATAATGCATAGACATAAATAAATTTGTATTATTATATTATTAAGAGAAATCATTATTTAATATTATTTGTTTTTGTATAATAAACTAATACAAATTATTTAGTGGCAAAGGTTGCGAACATCTTCTTTACCAATTAATTATTATTTTTTTTTACTTAAAATAATATATCAACCTCAATATATTATTATCTACAAATTAATCGGTTTTTGATTTTTAATTAATAAGTAATGTCCCTAATTGACTGTTTGTCAAAGATTAATTTCATATAATTGTATCTTAATTAAGTTATTCATTATCAAATATTTCTTTCTATTTCGTAGTTTTTAAATCCGACAATAACTCAATTTTCATTTTTACTCAACTATAAAATTGGTTTTACAAGAAAAAAAAACTACATGAAAAAAATGTTGTATTCAAAAAAGAAATAGTTTAGTATTTTATCAATTACTTTTCAATTGCATAAGTTTCAAAATGTTTAAGACCTACAAGTCTTATTTTTGCAATATAATTCAAATTAAAAATAAGTGTTGATGAAAAAATATAAAAAAGTTGAGTGATTACAATGGTGATGAAACTCATACAGAGTATATAAAAATGTAAATTAACACTCAGGTTCTTTTTAATAGGTACTTCGTCCGCATCCAAATTGCCTTTGACCAATTCAGCCATGGTGAATAGTGTAAATGTTGTTGCGAAGATAAATAATACGCTTCAAAATGTAATGACTAAGTCCAATGCCTTAAAACAAGATATTTCAATGGATGCCACGAGGCTACAAGCCGGAATTACTAAGCCATGTTCAAGCAAGGGAGGAGACGTGGATGACATACCCTTAAACAGCCGGATACCATCACCGGTCAAGCACAAATCATCTATTTTAAATCAAACCTCGAATGCTCAACAGGTGTTGATCAAAAGTCAGGTTGAGGCTGATGTGTCCAATCATACAAATGAACATAAAATCGGTGGAGGTACTTATTCCACTTTTGTCTATATTATGAAAGTAAAAAGTTTACTTAATGAGATTAAAATTTTGTATTCGCACATTTATTTATTTACTTATATATGTATAGTAGTACAATTTAGGTGAAAATTGTTATAATATAAAAAAACGAGTACATTTCAGTTTTAAAATGAAGAAATAATAAATCATTACTAAAGAAATGTTTATAATTTTGTAACACATATATTTTAAATGCAATTATAATAAATATTATATCATTTGTTCCAAAAGGTAAAACGAAAAGAAGAGATTCTAAGAAGAAGAACGAATCTGGAGAAGGATTGCACAGAGAGCAAAACTTATTATCCGGTGGAAGAATTTTGGATAATCAGACGAAGTGGAGGAAGCTTGGTTACAAGGGTGAGCCCAATCAGCCATTGAAAAAAGTTGAGGCTCATGGGACTGGAAATGATTTGAACGTAGCAAAGAAGGTTAGCGAAATGAGAAGAACAAGTGACGGTGATATTAGTAAACCTGGCATTGAAAAGTCTGCCATACTAAACGCCATTTCATCGCGATTAAACGAGCCCAATGGTGTAAGAAAGGATCTCGCCAGTCAAGAAAAAAGAAGAAGGCTAAGTCTGATGGACGAAAAGGAATTAAATTTGACAGGTAATTTAACATTACTTATGATTTTAAACTCGATAACAATACTATAAAATGCACCGAGGGAGCAAAGCATAATTTTACTACCGCGGTGCATTGATGCTTAATGTTGGAAGTGAAAAAAAAGGGTTATACAAAATATTTTATTCATTGAATTGTGTAAAATAAAAAATTTGTATTAAAAATTCTTTCTTTCAATTTCAGAATCTCAAAACGCTGAATTGACAACATATCTCCAAAGCCAAAAAACCACTAACGACAGTTTACTGCAAAACGTCGTGACTAGTGTGAAAACCGCATCAACGACAATAGTTACAACGACGACGCCACCGACGACGACAACCGTTAACTCTGCTTTCGACAGTAGTGTCCCCGTTGTTACAAAAGTTTCAGGCGTGTCAGCGCAAACAACGAGTGTGCCTTGTAGTCAGGAAATGACAAAGATCGAGAATCCGTTAAAGGCAACAATACAACAGCAGCAACAACATCAACTACAACAACAACAACATCAACAACAACAACAACCATCAAACAGAACAATTCCGTTAAAAACAAAGCCTGAGTTAGAGATATGTAAAACCATTAGCGTAGGTTCGCCATTAAAAAGTCAAAATCTTGGGCAAAAGTTGAAAAATCACATGTTTGGTAAAAATGAAAGTAACGTTGCTCCTGTATCCTTGTCAAACACGAGGCACAAATTGGCTGCAGAATTGAGAGTGAATCAACAGAAAGTTTTGACAACTGCTTCTAACCAAAATCATACTAGTATTGCAAAGACGCTAAGTAAAATAACGTCAGAAGTAACTGTGCAGCGCGTAAGTCTGCTGAAGACCGCAGAGACAGTTGAGGCAGCGATGAAGCGGGAAATGTCCGAGAATAGTGTGAAGCAGGTGCTGCCGATTGGTGATATCAATATCACCGAAGCAAAGGTGAAACAAAAGCTGTTGGAGGGTGCAGCCAGTGTTCCGATCACGTGTATTGAAATTACGAGCGAGCGCAACGGTGGTGGTGGAGGCAGTGCTAGCAGTAGCGGTGGTGCAGGAGGTGAGGATTCCGGAATAGAATCAATGGACGCACTGTCTGAAAAGTCACCAAATCAAGGTGAGTCGCCACTTCATAGGCCGGTTGCAGAACACGCTATGCAGCAGCAGCCACTGACGCCAAGTCAACAACAGAATGCGCCAAACAACGGCGTCAAAGTCACGACAGTTGGTCAGGGGGAGCCAGTTGTCGCGACAACCAATAAGAATGTGCCTTCAGCCGCTAGCGGTAATGAAATGTGTTCAGACTTGCTTTCGGAACTGCCAAAAGAGGAAAATGCCAGAGGCAGTCCGGCATCGGCGTACCTGCAATCATCTGAGAACGTTAGCAGCGACAAAGATAGCGTTGCAATGACGACAACATTGACGAAAGTAACATCGCCTGTGACCATGACGATAACGCCTGTGGCAATGACAACTGCAATGACGTCGACAATAACTACGACGCCGAGCGTTCTGACAGAAAGCACTGTCAAAATTGAAGCACAGGAAAAGGAAAATGTATCAACAAGCTCACTGATTACAACGGCTTTGAAAGTCGCGATATCTGACAGCAATGTATCGACGGTACCACAGCCAATGCTAAAATGTGGGCAAGGTTGTGATGAGCCAATTTGCGAGTCAGTAGTTGAGAACTCAAGTAGTGATGCGAGTGCGGAAGTGAAAAAGAAAGTTGAAGATGTGAGAGGTAAAGAGGACAATGATGCGATTGAAATTAAAGAGGAATCGCATGGACAGAATAATAATACAACTATTAATAGCGATAATAATAATAAGAACGGCGTGCCTGTTATACAAAATCATATTTCGTACAATAAAGTTAAGATAGAGAAGACAGAATTTGAGACGGAGCTGCTTAGAAGAGAAGTTAAAGAAGAGCAGTCAGCAGACGGGATTAAGCAAGAAGTAGTCAGTGCGGAGGTTAAGGTCGACGACACGAGGCAGGACACCGTGCTGAAGAATGAGGCTGCTAGTAGCGCAAGCTCGTCAGCTATTTCAGTAAAGACCGAGGCCAGCACGGAACCAAGCCAAAAATCCAATGTACAAAGCCATCAAGGCGTCAGAGAGTCGTCCGTCAGTTTGCAGAAAGTTACCGATGATCTAGTTAAAAAAATAGGTAAATTTATTTATTGTAGAAATAATAATATTAGCATTATATTATGTATCTTTAAGCAAAGTTTCGTTTTCAAGCATTTTGTAAAAAATTCAGTATTTCTATCTTTCAATACTTATCTCTAAAGAATTCAGCTATATAAGAAGAACTTATAACTTTGATTATTAATGGAATGGTCATTTCTAATGAATCAACAAATTATTTGCAGTGAACGACTCAAGTGACACAGGTGTCCAGTCGCCACTGGGCGACGACCCGCAGCCAATTAGGATAACGCCGCCATTGTACACCTACTCGAACCCGGTAGTGCTGCAACGTGACGATACACCGAGTCCAGCGTCGCAGAATCCCGAGCCTGAGCCGAGTGAGGCCGAGCATATGAAGCGAAAGCGTCGACGGAAGCAGGAGCTTGAGGGCCGACAGGACGTAATTTGCATTGAGGATAATGAAGAAAATGGTGCAACGCACTTTGTTGACCGACTGAACAATCCTGCAACGCATAATGCTGAAGATTACTCAAAACGTACAACCAAGTCGTTGCTTGAGCAATTACTCATCGAAATCCCAAACGATACAGGTGAGAAGCGTTCGTTGCGTACGCGCTCACAAAAGCTCAACAGTCCAGATGTGAAGACGCCGAAATGCAGTCCACATGGTACGACTAAACATGAAGAGCGACGTAGTATATCGCCTTATGCTAAAAATAGTCCAAAATTGGGTACTTCAAAACTTTCGCCCAACTCGACCAGTGGCCTCAAACCGGGTAAACGTAAGCGCCAGGAAAGCGAGAGTTCGGTCGCATCATCTCAGGCAGATGAATCCCAGCCGCGCCCTGGAAAACGGAAGTGCTCTGAAAATGCTGCTGAACTGATCAAAGTCTGCATGGGTGTAGAAGAAAGTGGCTCCGTTAGGAAGCAAGTTTCCGCTAAAGAGGAACAATCAAAGAAAGTCTTCAATATATTGTCTAAGGCTAAGAAAGGTTTGTATTTCTTGAAGTTATGTATACTATTTGAAACTTTTAAACCATTTGTGTATTTACTGTAATAAAAGAAAAATCTTTTTTATAGCAACAGGACCAATAGTGGTGGAAGTCGAATCGTCTGATGATGAACCATTAATTGAAATAACGGGGAAAACGAAAGTACGAGGGTCAGATGATACACCATCTGGTTCCCCGAAACCAAAAGATCAGAAGTAAGAACTTATCAAAAACAAAATTAATTCTAAAGAATATAGATCCTTTAACAGTTGAATAATCATTGATTATTAAATCACCATTTATAATATCACGTTATAAAATAATGATCAATTATTGAAATGGTTGTATTAATAATCATTTGTAAATGACTTACTAGGACGAATTTAGGTACTGCTATATCTGGTGGTCAGATTCATTCCAATGTACAGAATTTCAACGCCAGTAATCGAGCGCAACGGGAAAGCAGACTGTTGACAACAAAGCAGCCAAACGCCGTGACCGCAGCCGTGATCGGGAAAGAACGGCTTCGCGGTACTTCCGTGTCGAGCAACGAGTCGATTGGCGAGATTGCGACGCGAAGGTCCGTGCGGCAGAGCACGGCGTCACCGTTGGCCACACCAGCTAGTAACACAAGAGGCGCATCCAGATCAATGGAAGACGTCAACCGAAGAAAAACACGCAGTGGAGCTGGTGAGTAATCAAATTTACAACGCGATCAAACGATGAATGATCGAAGGCAACAGCTTTCATTATCAAAAGAAAGACAGAAACAAACAAGCAAACAAGCAAAAAAAGTGCACACAAGAATGCGTCTTTAAAATCATGTATAGAAACAACCAAACATTCTCGATACGAATGCTGGCTTTTCTCTCACCATTCACATTCGACAATGCTTTATTGCCGCACCGCGGATCACCGTTGGTCTTTGGGCGCGTTATTATATTTTTCAATTGTTAAGCACGGTTGATAATACCAAAAGAGCAATCATACAGAGGTGTATTTTTTATATGAAGATTGAACCGATCGAGTTCGAGGACAAGCGGCGCTCCGTGGTCTGCGTTTCAAGTTGTAACCCCATTTTTTAAAGCTGGTGGATAATCATGTCGTCTGTTTATTACATTGGCTGTGAATAATTCGGTAATGACAATTCATTGGTCGTCACAAATAATTCTTTCATGTTGCGCATTTTGTAACTTTGAACATTCCATTTGATCATTCGTTTGATATTATCAGTTAGCATGTTGGAGCGCGATTGATGGGGTTTTCACACGCAGCTTGTGGACGGATGATTTTATCTGCGCGTTTCTAATATGGCAATCGTGCGGCAAAAAAAAGAAGTGGATCATTAAATTAATAAACAGCTGATGGGACAAGGTTTTACCAAGTTTGACACAAATTGTGACTGTTAATTGCATTGGTATAACTGTGTAAAACATTTTCGCCAAGAATAAATTGTACGATTATGTAATTATATTGTCAAGTTGATCAGAGTTGACTGTTAGCAAAAGTGAAATTTTATATATTTATACAAATGCAAGGATACTGAAGCTTTTTGTCTCTTGACGACCGTTTGTCTTTGACAGTTCTAACAAATGATTTTGTGCGTGTGTCAAATTTTGTAAACATCACGTCAAAGCAATGAATTAGGCTTGGAATAAAATCGTCTCATCCTTGGATAGCAAAGGTTCCGTTTAAATTTTTATTATATATATATATATCTGCTACTTTGTAACATAATTTATATACAGAGTCAAAGGAAATAGGAGTGCATGAAATGAAAGATCACTGTGCAATACGCAAGGTGCAATATTAATTTACTTTAATCGCAATACCAGTCAAATTGGATCAAATTTGTAAACTTGTTTTTTGAGAAGTATTTGTAATTGATTTGAAATTCGTTCTTTTCAAAATGTCATGTAACTGGAAAGGAAAAAAGGGGGGGAAGGAAATGAAACACCATCAATTGTCGCCAGTCTATCATAATTGTACTTAATCAGTGTAATCATTCATAACATTACATGACGCTTGAATTAAATAAGACACCTCGTACAGCGGGAACGATTTTTTAGTGACAGCTGAGACAGCAGAGCAGGCGAAACGGAGGCGAATATCTCGAGAAAACAAATGACCTTCAGAAAGCGACCTTGACAGTGATTAGCTACCGTCGCTCGTCAAGGCCTTACTATTCGGTCGTCTGTCCGCTATCGATGGTCTGTCAATCACTGTGTGGCTGGACCCCACCTGGTGAATTCGTATGTCGTAACGCACAATACTGTTACAATAAGTCCTGGGAGTATGGCAGACAAAGGACCGCTAAGTCGAATCTCAAGAGAATCATTTTTTACATTTTTCATAAGAAAAAAGAAAACTATTTAAGAGAACATAAGTCGCAAATAATGTTACAATTGTTGTACAAAGGAATGAAGAACGACTCGACAATTTGACAAATTCAGCTGGAGATATTTTAATACTTTGATAATTATTTGTCAAACGAACAAACACGTCAAAGTTCTGGCCATCCTTGGTTCTCCCATACTCCTAACAACGAGGTTTAGTTACTTAGACTAGAAGAAAAAAAATTAAAAAGCAAAGTAAACAAGATTACCGCAATAGAAAGAATCAAGCACTTCGTTCATCATCTGCCTTTCTTTATCTAAGTAACCGAAGAAATAAGTAGGTATAAAACTGCCAGTTTACAACTACGTTGTCGTATTTTGATTTCCATGTAAAATACATTGGGCCAACATCACTTTTATCTCGCGGCAAATAAGATTTGTAACCGTTCGCTAAAAGTACGAGACATACTTTGTTATGTTTTATTATTCTTGATTGTAGATATGTACAAACACTGTTAATTAGATGACAGGCGTGGATTTCGCTCCCCCCCCCCCCCCCACCCCCTCCCCCCCCCCCCCGGTCCCCTACCCCCCCTCCGGCTGACAGCACCTCCCACTTCTCCGCACCCTTCACCACCACCCCCCTCCCTTCTTCCCTTTCACCCCCGTCTCTCGTTTCTCCCTTCTTTTCTTTTCTTTTCTTTTATTTTTTTTTTTTTTCTCTTTTTTTTTTTTTTTTTTTCTTTTTATCCTTATCACTTTTTTTCTCTTCTTGTTCTCTCTTTCGTTTATTTTTTTTTTTT
>JABFOV010003562.1:0-16031 GCA_022817685.1 Aradophagus sp. ZL-2020
ATACTATTAATATATTATTAATATACTAATAGTGTATTATTAATATACTATTAACATATTTTCAATATATTATTCGCGAATAATATATTGATAATATATTAACAATATATTTTTCGTTTTACTAGGGTACTTAGTATAAATAAAAATAGTTATATTTTTATTCTAAATTAAACAATTTTTAAGTTCCAACTGTAAACTACAAGTTCACTCCATATATAGAACCAAAGAAACATTCCTGCAATGTTGATGATTACCGGAGATCATGGAATGAAAGATTCTGGCGGTCATGGTGGTTCTAGTGCACAAGAAACTTTGGTACCCGTAATTTTCATAGGTGGTGATTGTTCCAGAAAAAATCACCATATTGTACAAATTTCCCAAATCGACTTAGCGCCTACCTTATCAGTATTATTAGGTACTCCAATACCAAAATCAAATTTAGGAACCGTTTCTTTAGAAGTGCTCCATAGTCTTCCAACATCAAAAAAATTGTTCGTCCTCTATTATAATGCCAATCAAATAGTCCAACACTTCCAAAGATTGCCTGATTATGAAAGTAAAAGTGAGTTTCAACACTACAAATATAAATGTCTTATTTTGAGACGTTTTTAATTCTCAAAATGGGACGCCTATTTTTGGAATGAAGTCATGTCAACGTTTTGAAGCAATTTATTAGAAATACTTGTTGATGTTCATAAAAATATTTATGAATGAAACGTATTGCCAAATATAAATTTCAGGTGCTTATGTAAATTATGTATCTGCGGTCAAATTACACGTTGCTTGGATTAACACCAATGGCCAAAACAACGAAATCGTAGAAGATATAATCGAGATGTATATGTCTGCTTTGAAAGAAATGAAGGATATTTTGTCAAGTAAACTGATAAAATGTGATGTTTTCACTACAATTATTGCCATAATGTTCCTCATTCATGTAAGAACAATATTTACGAATAAAATGACTATTATTGACATACTAAATCTAAAATGATTTCAGGCATTACTTATTATTCTTAGTCGAAAAACAGATGAGAGAATGACGAATCTAAATTTATATTCTCCATGTTTTTATTATTTAATGATATTCATCGTTTTAAAATATGTATTTGAAGTCGAAGACCATCTCGTGCATTATGGAAAAAAAGAAGTTATTATTACACTGAATATTTTATTATTCATCAGTTTCGTGCAATACCTGAGTAATAAATATATTGGTAACAGTTCACTGCTCCCCTCAATCAACGAGGTATATGTTTTAATTCTCAAATTCCAAGGTTTGAAAGTTCTTAAGGAAACTTTATTGTCATTTTTAGAAATCCTTAACGTATCCTATATTTGTTAACAGATAAAATCACGTGATACAATGGAATATATATTATATTGCGGTTCATTACTACATGTAATAAGTTTAGGGAGCAGCAGCTTTATTGAAGAAGAACACCAAATTTGGTATTACTTTTGGACCAGCATTTTAAGTTTCATTACGTACCAAAATTTCACTATTTTCAGCTGTCTTTATAATTGGTAATTGAATAAGTCTGCAATTTACGGTATATTTGCATAAATGTTTCAATAACAAGTAAATTGACGTTCATTTCTAGGTTTACAAACAAAAAAAATTACTTAAAATTTATTACAAAACTTATATTAGTGCTTGCGGCACATCGTATATTACGCAAATTGAACAGCACTGGAGATAAGTATGCTCATCTGCCCGACATCGCAGATTGGCTGTATGAAGATAACTCTCAAATATCTATGAGCATAGTACTTATTGCAGGTAATAAGTTTAACATTAAATTTAAATTGGAACAAGTTGAATCAGGCAAAATAAATACATTATTTTCTTTATTAGGACTCTTTTCGTTGATAGTGATAGGACTGAAAAATGAATCAAGAAAACCAAAACAGTATTCCTTATTCTTATATGTAACAGCAAGTCTTTGCATTTACCTCCGTCACATTAAAAATAACAATGCCTTGCCATTACCCTTTATTACAAAAACCTGGTAATTATACATAATTGTAATATGACTACAACTATTAGTGAACAATACGAAAAAAATTGGTACAAAATTATTACTATTTTAGGATTTCAAATGAGGTTTCTGTATTCTGGCTGTTGCTAGCCACTGATTTCACCTACGATGTCTATCTATTAGTGCACCTCTTTAATATAAATGAAAAGAATTTTAGAAACTTAATGATGCATACTATTTTACGCAACTGGATCATGATTTCTGCACTACTTCATCGACCTTATAACATCATCTTATTACCTTTTCAACTGATAAATTCATCACTGATTAATGATATTTCCAAAAATGGTAGAAGTATATTAACGTGTGTTCAATTACACATATGGCTCGGTTATGTTTTCTACTTTTATCAGGTACTTTTTCCTATTATAGAATTGTTGCATATGCGATGCAAATTTAATAAATCAAATTATCTGCAGGGCAACTCGAACAACCTCGCTACAATTGATGTAACTGCTGGTTATGTTGGATTAGAATCTTATAATCCCATCATAACTGGAGCGTTTATTGTCATCAACACATTTTCTGCTACTGTTTTATCATATTTTTTACTTTTATACAGATTAACTTTATCAAATAAGTAGTAAGTAAACATTTATTAGTAGACAATTATTAATATGAAACTGTACATTTTCTATTTATAATTTAATTCATCCTGATTTAATTATCTTGCAGCTCGCATTCCATATTAATGATGCTTAACAAGCAATTTGTAATTTGGAGATTATTTCCAATTATCATCTGTTCAATTATCGTTTGTTTAAAACGTTACCACCTTTTCATTTGGACAGTTTTCTTCCCAAAATTATTATACGAAGCTGCCCACTGTGCTGTGATATTTAGCATTATTTTAATTGTTACGGTGCTATTGAATTTACAAAAAATCGTTCAATCAATTTACTCGACAATTAAAATTGTCATTGATACAATTCATTAATCTTCCATTAATCGTTATCTCGTTGTCTGACAGAGTTAGTTGTATCTAAACGAAGTGCTCAACTGATTGAGTTTTAAAAAATTATAAATACGTGTAAATATGTAATAAAATTAATACATTGTAATAAAAACTTGTTTTACTTATAACAAAAAGTGGTAAATTATTTGATATTGTCGAAAATATTGGTGTCAATAAAAGACATAAATTATATAAATATATATAGTTTATTTCGTTCTCGTAATTTCATAAATTTAAAATCACACATTTCGTTAAATAATGCCTTTCAGTTTACTCTGGAAGTCAAATTTCTTATAAAGTACATCAAAACCGAATTATTTATTAAGATTATAAAACATCAGTGCCGTTAAATCTAAATTCATCGCCTACTTTTATTATTAAGTACGAAAAATCTACTAACTAAAAAAAAAGTTGGTCACAAAAAAATGTACATCTGTAATAAAGTAGTATCAAACAGATCTGTCATAAAAGTGAGTTCTAACATAATATTTACATTTAAATTACACATTTCACATATGTAAAGGAAGTACTTAATGATTTGAGAATTATTTTTCCCACTATCATTTTGAAAACACATTTGTTCAGCCTTCTGTATAAGAATAAAACATCATGCTAAAAAAATTGTATTTAAGTTCAAGTGCTTTTAAAATTTACGTTATTTCATGTCTTAAGCAAATGTATATTATGTTTAACACTACTATATTGTTCCCTAATAATATTTCAACAAATTTGTTTCATCACTAGCGATAATAAGAAGAAATAGTAGCAAATGAATTTTAAAAATTATGCATAATTTGTTAATTAATTATGTGAAATAAATAACAGAGTATTGTAAAACGCATATTAAAGTACTGAAGATCATGGAATAGTTTTTCACATCACCCATTAGCGTCATGAGGTTTCCCTTTTCAATCTCAATCATAGTTGACGATTGAAGAAAATACCATTAAAACGGAGAATTCATGCCTAATTTAGTGCCAAATTCAAGACGGGCTCTTTTTTGATATCGTACATTCATCCTAAAACCGATAATTAATTTAGACACAAATATTTTACAATTCTACTTTTCTTAACACAAATTTATTAAATAATAATATTATTATCAAATAAGTATGAAGTTAAACTCACTTGATTTCTTGCCACTTGATCAATTCATTTAAAATAAAGATTAGAGGAAGCGATACAAAAAAATATAAAATGACGGTAAAAGGAAAATTCTTAATCGGCGGAACTTCGTTCAACCAAAACATTTTGAAAACATTTGCTGAAAAAGCAGTTTGCGCACAAATTCTGTAAAAAATAAAACATATAATAATGAATATTTATTCAAATTTCATCTTTGTATTAACGTCCATGACATAGAAATCACTTACACCAAGAAGACACTCCAAAACCAAACCCAATTGCTGAATGGGTGTTTTTTAACAATAGAATATTCTCTATGGACAAAAGACACGGATATCACAACTGAAACAAAAAAAATGAAAAAGTAATAAGTATTAATTGTACTAAGTATTATACTATGATTAAAATATTCATATAATAAACGTGATTGCAATAATTACCAAAATGTAAAACTAATAAGATAAGGGCAAAATGTTGAATCACTAGAATAACGTCAGACTTTAAACCCCATCCTCCCCAAACGTTGTCCGATGTTATGTCTGGATAAACATAATAACACTGGGATCCTGATTTTACAAATGTCGGACACAGCAAAGTTAATAAGACTCCTTCCGACAGTACCACACTAATAGCAGTCGGAAAAAATTTACTACCATAGCACCATAATATGAATAAAGCTACCTGTAAACGAAGCCACTCTTTAATATTTACGAGGCCAGTTTTATACAGTATAATAATTTTTGGTGTATTGAATAATTTGAAAACTATACCTCTAAATTGAAAGTACATTGGTTTTTGCCAGTTGCACATAACATGATATTGATGTCGGTTGGTGTTGCTATCAAAGACATGGATAATAAAGGAATAATCAAACAGATTACCCATAAAACCTGGCCAATTGTAAATAAAGGTGGTAAAAGCAAAATAGAAGATAACGTTTGTGCTACAGACAATGTTACTATACAACAAAGCCAGAACTGAACACAGTTCCACAAACTTTTCATGTAATGTCGAGCCTGAAAATAATGATTAATCATATTAACATACTATTTTTATTGTGAATTAGTTGAAAAAAACGAATGTTACAGATATTCAATAACTGCAAAATCAAAGTACCTCTTGTATGAGATGAGACACGGCTATAGGGTCTTCTCTTTTTATGCTTAAAGAACAAGTTATAGAATTTAAACTCCTACTCAAATCGATTGGAGATATTCCCTGGTCTTCTCTTGTTGGTGTCAAAACTGGTACCCGTTGACAAACTTGAGGATATAATGGTTCCACTCCAATTCTGAAAAATAAAGAAATAAAAAAATTATAGGTTTTCGAAGAGGCGAAAAATCCCACTTTATTCACCAAATTCTATTCACCTACAAGTTCTACTCTGATTTTGTATCCCTACTTTTATATAAATAATCTAACTTAACAGGGCGCGAAAGTAAAAATTATGTCTTGATTTCGCAACGCATTGGCGCGCATATACCACACGCTGAGTAGTGAACTTAAGTCACTTTGTCTTTTGTTAGCTTAAAGAGAAACCAGAGTCATCTTCTCGTATTACTAGGCGAGTATTTACTGCATACTTACCCTGCATCAGCTTGCATAAATATCGGCATATTTTCTGCATTAGCCGAAGATCCCAGTACACAAACAATTTCTCCATAATCTTGCATAATATGTAACATTTCTCTAGTCACCGTTGTGTTGCAATCGGTGAAAAGTGATACCAACAGTGGAACGTTGTCTATACATTCTAAATGAGGTCTTATTTTTTCTATGCCACGAGGTAGTTTAGCCTAATCATGAAAAATACACATAAAACTTTATTCTTGTAGTTGTATTGCTCATTTATTATAACGAAAGAAATTCGTTCAACTCACTCTATTAGATAAATCAAAATTGACTGGAGCACTCTGTTCTGTACTATCTGTCAGACAACTCAACGATCTCCAGGCTTCATGACCAGATCCTAAATCAACACTGTGCACCAAAACACTATCTTCACTTACAACCGTTTCTTGTTCTCTAAACAACAAAAAACTCAATTAATTGTGATAAAACAATTGTATAAAGTATTTGAGGCAAACTATTACTGAACAAATTAAGTGTCAACTTTCCTATCTTTCGTGTTTGTCCTGTTTATTTGCTAATTTTGAAATAAACTGTATAATCAATTTACCTATGGCTCATCGAGCTTTTCGCTTGCAAAGGCGCGTGTTCCCATTCCGTTGTATCATCGTCAAACTTTACTGTAGAATATTCTGTGTTAATTGCACTTGGAGCAGACATGCTAATAGCCCTACTATTATCCAGGTTGCTACTGAAAAAGTCGAAACCTTTGATAATAAATAAAATTATCCCAAACATCTTGCTTGTTTCATGCAAACTATAGTTTCAGACACGATCAACAGTAAACTGGCTTGACAATAACGCAGCGACCATCGCACGTGATCAACATTTAATAACTTGGTTTAGTAAATGGTGAGATAAATCGAAATGTTTGAGTGGAATAGACATTTAATACGACAGCTCGTACATTGAGAACGAGAATAATTTGATCGACAGAGCAACATGTAATATCTGCAGGAATTTTATTCAAAGTTAAGAGTATGAGAGACAAACGTACCGGGAGGAGAATCTGTTAAGCAAATGGCTGGCCTCGTCCATGCAGGAGATATTATGTTGATGAGATTTGCTCGAGGGAGTGGGTGAGATCATGGCTGCTGCCTGGCTCACCCACCATCCCACCGGACTCTCCGACCTAGCATCGGTGCGTTAGTTATACATACAGTGTTTATTTGCACAATGGTTATTATACCCAAATGTCATGATTAGTTCGTTAATTGCATCCGTTTATATCTGTCATCGTTTAGTAATAACAAATAGAAACGAAAGCTATTAACAGAAAATATTTTAAAGGTGAATAATGTTTCATATTAAGACTTGTACAGATGTATTGAAAATAAAATTTTTAGTAAACAATGTATTCAATTTATAAATATTTTTAGAATATGAACTGTGATACTAGTGGTGCGGATGATTATAAAACCAATAATTTATTCAGTAATCTGCAGTTGTCATTGTTTTAATATTTCGATGCGTTGGTAATATTAGTTTGATAGTTGATTGGCCTGTCAAATTTCAGTTTCATTTCAAATATCAACTATTTAACTTCAATTTTAATTATTAAGATTTCCTTTTAATCAATTTTTAAACACAAAACTAATATTGTGTGGCAGTTGAAACGTAAGCATTAGTTTTTCAAATACAGACATGCAAATTGAACACATTTACGAGTGTACAAACATATACGATGAAAACAAGTGTCGATATCTCTCCAACCACTGTTGCTTCCTGTAATGCACATGCACGTTTTATACCATTGCTACAACATTTGAGTTTGCAAAGAATCAGTTTTTATAAATCTAATAATAGTAAAAAGTAAATCACTGACTTTGATATAAAGAATTTAGTTAGAATTTCCAAACAATTACTTAATTTTAGTCTTTTATAATTAAGATTTGAAAACATATTTCAAGTTCAGTTAGTTTAGTTAGCTTCAATTTTCAGTTAATATTGATTGTATTGTATGTTAGTGTGACAGAAAAGTTTAGTACTGTTGTTTTTGTAAATTGACATACACGTTATTCATGCGCGGTGAGAGTGAATTGTATTCCTGAAAGTAGTTATTGATAGACTGTATCGTCATTTCATCTAAATGTTTGACATAGAAAAAGCAACACAGCATTAAGCTATATGGACATAATCTTTGTCAAATACGTTTGCACGATCGTTTGAAACCAAAATTCGTACCTGGCTCGTTCACTTAGTAAAGAAATGTGACAATTCCATCCACTTTCTAATCCCATCTTTTCTGAAAATACGCGCGATCTTAATTCATTTTCTTTGCTGAAATGCACAAATCTAATACAAGCTCGTTCCAACTGCTCTATCAATTGAACCTGCAAACATTGTTAACTACTGTCAAATACTGTTTTTAAGTTAAATGTAAGGGTATTGAAAAAACTTGAATTTTTTCGTGTATGCAGCAAAAATAACAATTTTCAAACTCTAAAAGGGAGACAAAAATCGATGTTTGCAATTTGTATAATGTATGACAAAAGGAACATTTTGAATGAGAAGTTCACTTTTTTTACTAAAAGTATTTAAAGAATGTGTGTAACATAGGTGAAAAACTATCTAAAAAATTATGGCATGAGCTTTCATCTGTCACAATCTACTGTTATTAATTCTTCTTTACCATGTCAGTTTGTGCCTGATATTGCATAGTGACCATTCCAATAAAAATTTGATTGCACTGCAACTCGAAACAACCTTCGATGTCATTAATTTCTTCATCTTTGTTTTCACTACACAATAAAGAATCTGTAACATGATGCAGACATGCGTTACATTAAATTAAAATGCTTTATAAACTGATTCTGTTTTTAATATAACATATTTTCAAAAATGTATACCTGTCGAATGAAATTGTCCTAACAGGCCTCGTATTCGCGGATCTAATACATTTTTAAAATCCCATGGCAACGGAGTTGGACTTCTGTGTGGCGTATAAAGATGTTTACTGTCTGATGGTAGTTCTAAATACACGTTTGAAAATTTACTATTGACACTCTTAGTAATAGGTCTATAAGCAAAGGCTGTACAGTAAGATGTCAAACTTGTTCGCTGGTAAAAGTCTTGAACCTTTTTCCTACAAAATGCATTTAAATGTTGTATTCAAAACTGACATTATTGTTGACAATGACAATAATGACAATAATGTTGTTTTTCTTCATCAACCCTTAACTGAATAATTACCTGTCAGCTGGTGACAATGGACAAAGATCATGACCATCCCAAAATTCAATGCATGAATCGAGTACAATGTCAGCAGTACCTTGAGTTAGTAATTGTAAGCTACCGCTACTACGTTCTCGTACTACAACTGCCATCATATGCGGAAAAGGAAATTTCAACTTGGTTCCGATGTGCAATGATTTTACAAACTTTATATCACGTTTTACCATCTCTGGTTGCTATATGTAAAAATGAATAACGAGATTCAATGAAAACAATCTTTTTTTCAAGAAAATGATTTTTGTAATAGCCATAGACAAATTTTATTTTACATAGAATTACTTACCACATGTCTAAAGGTAGAAAGTTGTTGTTCTAGTTGAAAAACGTCCTGCGCTTTGTCTTGAAATCCAATTTGTTTTGCCAGTTCACATAAACACCTTGAAAATAAAATAATCAATGCTACTACTATTACTGCACTCGAATATCACTTAAAGCGTCCGCTCACTTAAATTGACAGAAACCACTCGTTTAAGCAGTCGATATTTCAATACCATTTCTACGTTTGGGGGAAAAACAGAAACAGAAAGTAACCAATAAGAAGGTTTTGAAATGCGGCTTTCTGAGAAACAACAAATATTTTTAAAATTTTATTTATTTAAACATTTCACAAACTGTAACAACGGAACGGTGGAATGACACCATTTGAACTAATAAGAATTCAGATGAGCGGGTATCTTGCTTTAAGTGCGATTTTCTGCCCCAAAGGAACAAGAACTTCAAAGGATTTTCTGTCCCAGGAACCTCAAATAAGAACATTTTTTTTATATATATTATAAATTTTTTCCTTATATTTATTTGGTGTTAAAAAACTGAGAAGATTATTGTTAGTTTAAATAAAATCCCAAAGCATTTGCGTTCAAGCCCAGTTACCAGTGCATAGGTGAACAATCATAACAAAATAATTTTTATTTCGACTGACCAGGTGTGTTCTAGGCATCCGGAATCTTCGATCAAATAGATTTGTCTGGAGGTTTGTATTAAATCTTTCACTTCATATGCACGTTTTTCTTCAAACCTGTTCACCTGGTTGCTAATAAAATTAGATTTTGTTCTTACGGTTAATTTTGATGTTACAAGTGTTTTGGGGGCTATTGTTAATAATCGTAATTCAAAGCATAAAATGAACTATAATATAAATTATTAAATAAATAGCACAAAGACACGCAATATTAAATCTAAATTAATGAGACTAATAACACAAATAACTAACAAATAAATAAGTAAACAAGAACAAAACTATGTGCAAAGGACAATAGCAATTGAAATAAAAATACAGATGAATGCAATATTCTATAAAAAATGAACTATTTTATAAGTGTAGCAAATCATAGTTAACAATTTAAAAAATTATTAATTACCGTCGATTAATAACTGGTACAAGATTTTCGTTGTGGAGCGCCTCGCAAGTGACGTGATAGCAAAATTGCGTGTAATGTTCTTGAGTTTCCATATTACAAGTATTCAGTAATATAGCTAGACCTAGAGGTTTTAATGAATTCAAATGTCGACTCCAGGACTGGTCGTCGAATTGTAAACGAAAAGGTAATTCGTGATCATGAGTAAGATCCAAAACTTCTACCGTCGAACTTGACATATCTGCTGTAAAATAAATTTAACTGCTAAATTTGTTTATATTTTTCTCCCTCATTTTTCTAAACATTGTAAACTTACCGTTATGCACATATGATGTTTGAGTAGGATCTGGTTTAACTTCATTCTGATGATCATTCTGATTACCTTCTGCAGGTTTATCAACACTTTCGTTGCTGTAAGAAAGACAAATCAATTTGTAGAAGTTGTTTTTAAATCTTATTATTCTACAATTAAGAAATGATAAATCACCTAGAATTTTGTGAAACAGTGTTGGCGTTACGCAAGAAAAAAACCTTCTCTGCTGTTGGATTTGGCCAAGACAAAATACCTTTTTTGTCTACACAACATAATGCCTTAAAAGATAAAAATGAAACAGCTATTTATAACAACAGACTAATTTTTGATTTCCAAAAATTAAAAAATTCATCAAAACTTACAGTCACTGAACCCAAAACGTGTACAATATTGGCTGATCTTGACATTAAATATTCTCGACCCCAAAAGAAATCGCACAAGTACTTACAAACTTCGATCCAATTGTACTTGATATCAAGTTGAAATGGTTTATCAGAAACATCAGCTTCTTCAAAAGGATCTACAAACTAAAATTTAAATTGATTATAAAATTAAGTTATCATTTAGAATTTTATAAATATAAGATTTAACTGTAGCAGTAGTATACCTGAGGTTTCTTTGTACATTGATAAAGTGTGAACAATGCCTTGAATCGTGCCATTCCAAAAGAATTCAACAACAACCAACATATAGGAAAAGTAATTGGTAAAAGAGGTAAAACTGTGGCTATCGGTTGAAGCAGAAACATCTCAGACCAATGACCGACGCCGAAGTATTGATAGAGATACAAGTAACGTAACAGATTGACAAGCAAAATGAGAATCAAAAGAATTGGATACACCAGTCGTTCGATAGTACAATTCATAACGAGATGCCGCTTACGATAATAAAATGTCACTGGACGGTCCAATGCTTGATCTAATGCCATCCTTAAACTACTTATGTATGGTGTTTCTTGCAACTTGTATATTTTATTTTGCAATGGCATTCGAGCCTGCGGCGTTGAAAAAATTTCTGTTGTGCTGTGCACCATGGGGCTGTATATTTCCCGCGCGTGTAACACTGGAGCATCGTTGTCCTAGAAAAAAAATTACACATTTTTTATATTAACTCTGTACCCCAATAGCGCAAAGTATTTTAAGATATTTTGACTATATTTATAAAAAATGATATAAATAATTTGTAAAATATATATTGAAGACACATATATTTTTAAACAAAATTAAATTGTGAAAAAACGTTTATTATGTAATTAAAAAATATTGTGCAGTATGGACGTTATTTATAAAACATTGTTAAAATGTTACCATACTTCAAAGTATTTATAAAATAATTATAAAATACGAATAATACATTTTAAAAATATTTAATAAACATATTTTGCTATTAAGGTTTTTTTTTGTATGTTAAAGGTTTGGGAAAACTTATTCACATCATATGGTATGCAGTATCCAGGTGCCTGCTGGCCAGGTTTAATGACTATAAAATCTCCGACAACCAATAAGGCCCATGGTAAGTTTACTAATTCGCCATCTCGATAAGTCCATTGTAATGTAACACATGGAGAAAGAGGACTACATAAATGAGGATAATTTTGTGATTCCCAGGTACACACATTTCGAGCAACTGAAATGTTAGTAACTTAATAATGAAATAATTTCATTTAGGGATTTCATTATATATATTAGGGATTTATGTACCAATTTAATCAATGTATTTTAATCATTACATAATTGCATGTGATCATTAAAAAATAGTTTAGTAAATATGTTAGTTGCAGATAAATTATTTTAATTTCTTTTTTTCAACGTACTAATAAATTAAAAATTGTAAAATTAAATACCTTCCAACTGTTGAATAAGAACGCGAACTCTATTTGGAATTTCAGAATGCCTCAGTTTATTATCAAATGCAACTAAACAAAAATTGAAAGCTACCAAACAACAAATTATCAGTCCTTCAAACGGCAGTGTAACATATCTGAAATGTGAAATCATTAATACACGATGAACACTTTTTTCAATTGATTCTTTATTTTTTAAAAAATTAATTGTTTTGCCTACGAAGTTTCATTGACATTGAAATATATCACAATAAGTATCATTCCATTAAGTAAAAGTGCCAGTGCTGAAGTCCAGCACAGAGTAGTGTATCGACTTTTATGATGTAAAGCATCTCTTATCCATCTTTTCGTTTTCCTTTAAATCATAAAATTATATCAGGGTGAGGTTTCCAAAAATGTACATATGCACATCAAAAATTTTATTTCAGAGGAAATTTTTCTTCTCATGAAAATTCTTACTTGGTTTTCTTCTGCTCTTCTTCATATTCTTCCAAAGTTCTGATTATTTCCTTTTGCAAAATACCTAATGCGATTCTTGTATTCAAACCCAAATCTTTAGCAATATTGTGCAAATGATCTTTACTTGATTTTTGTCCACTTTTATCTTCCACTCCTTCCATATTCTAGAAATAAATAAACAAGAAAGAAAAAAATATTAGATTATAACAACAATAAAAAATAGACATAAAATAAATACTTTTTTAAACATGATTCACATTTATGTATCTATATATTTAAAGTTTTCCAAATGATGTTTATTTTAAAAGCGAATTTGAAGTACATATATATATTTTACAAATAAATTTGAAATAGACACATTTACTTCAAATTTTTTGTTTGCGTTGTTTGAATATTCATATCGTATGGATATTCTATCATGGAAAACTTCATAATTATATAAGCAACTACTAAAAATGAAAATGTCACAAACGAATTTTACATCACCATCCTTCATCTGTACATGGTATCTGAACCAAAACAAATAATAGAAGGTTATGTGACACAATTCCAACAATTATGTAACTTGGTCCACCACGTAACTTACCCCCTTTTTTTAAGTCGTAATTTACTTTAAAAATCTAATTTTCCTGCGTTTCAAGCAGCTAGAGCCGTTTCATTGGAGTATCTACATATTTACGGGGAATTTCGCAGATCTGTGTATCACCCATGAAATGACCGCGTTGGCCAGTGACAACTCATTATAATCTTAAATATCACTTTCTCATGGACATTGGCACATTTTGCCCCAGTTTTCATTGACAGGACGTGCTCCAAAATCCATGTTTTTGGCACTCGTCGACGTCCAAGCACCAAACGCACGCCACATGTCTTTTTACTGTGGCGTTTTCCTTTCAAAATCGATCGAACTAATCCAACCGAAATGGAGCACGATTCCTTTTTTCCTCTTTTCTTTTCAAATCCCTTTTTTTTGCCATTTATTACTTTTTTCTGGAGTAACAATTCATACGATTCACATTGTTGTCAATGACAAGTCGACGGTTAATAATAAACGACTTAACATTTGAAAACATTTGAAACGCATTTTTTGTGCTTCATTTAAGGTATGTTTTCATGGGTAACAGCTTATGTATTGTTGAACGTACTTTGATCCAGGGTCAACTATAAGTATTGCAATTTGTTTGCAATACAATACATCAGAATACATCCAACTCCATATTATTTCAGCTCTTTCCATAGACGGTTCTTTAGAATTAGAGAAATTTCTATGATCTGTGGACAAAAATTTTATTTCAGTTTTTTGACTTTAATTATGAAAAAATTAAAATTATGTTACATTTTAGACGATGTAGGAATTTATAGTAGAAAGTACTGATTAACAACTTACATATGATACATACATAGATGATAAGATACAATTTTACTTAAACACTTAAGATAACTTATGACAAATCGAAAAAAGTTCAATTGACTCTTGTGAATTACTAAAAATATTCATAAACGTTCAAATAAAATTGCTGTTATAAATTGTCATAAGTTATCATTTGTACATTGTTGAACTTTCTTATAAACGTTTTATAAACGTTTATGATTTACCTATTGAAAAAACACTTTTTTTGTTATGGATTTTTGTAGCTTTTACATTTTTCATTAATTTCTTTTCCTTTTTTTATCTCCATCTTTTTTAAGGCACTTAATTAAAACAAAAAGACTAAAAAAAAACTTCATGTAAATGTCGAAAATCACTCATGCACTAAAAAAAAAAGGAAATTATTTATACAAACAAATACATCTTCAAAACTTATTATAAATTTATCATTATTGTAAATAAGAACTTACGCTTATCTACTGTTTATACGTAAAAGTAAAGCCTCGATTTGCTTCTAAAACTTAATACTACATAAAAAAGATTACGATGTGAAAAAAATTCTCTACAAATCACTAATGACGAAATATACTCCATAAACTGTGAATCTAAAGTGATCAATGGATGATTTATAATAATTTAATGTAACATAATAATGAAAATAATAATCTATAATATATAATGATATATATAATAATATTAATATTTAAAACCATTATTTTAAACATAATATTTATTTATGCTGCACTATTTATTATACATCAAATATATTTATATTTATGTTGTCAACGACACGTTTCCCAACATCGGAGATTTTCAATTGCGGTCTTTATTTCTGGAGACAATTAGTGTGTAATAATATAAAACACACACAGGCATACATTGCGTGACATTGCCCCTACCGCCACATGCTTGTGTAACATTTAATAACAGAACTTTCAGTTATGATATATCTAATTAGCTCCATTTGATAACGATATTCTGTATGGTATACCATCCTCACTTTGTTCACTAATTTCAAGAATGACGTCGATCACAAAGGAGCAGCAGCTCAGCGATGTGTTGGAGTTGTTTCTGTTGCCAAATTACAGCATCGCATCTGCATCTTACTTCGATATTTTGTTGTCGCATATCGCCGAAAATACAAACACACGTACGTATGCAAAACCGATTTTTGTACACTGCGCGGTTCAGATATTTTTGCTTCCAGTTAACCTTAAAACTTGAAATTTAAGTTTTGTAATCAAATGTCAAGAATTTGAGTAAATTGTTGTTGATGTTTATGTTAATGTTAGGGTGAATTGTTGTTTTCTCTTCTCTTGTTTTGCACGTGTTTTTTAATAAAAAAAATTATATTTAATTTCTACTACATCATTTTTACGTTTATCATTTGTATATACTTTTTTTATGTACGATATTCAAATTTATATTGAATAAGTTAAATCTAAAAATGTCGAGTACATTTTGTGATATTTTCAATCAATGTAACAAAAGATTTCTATACAAAATACATTAAATCTGAAACAAAAAATTTAAATATTATAACAAAGTTGATAAGAGATTATACTAATGAGGCATATTTTATTTTCGACGCAGCTAGAGAGACCGTTACATAGATATAACGTGGATATAACGGGGATATAAGTGAAGATGACGTAGATATAACGTGTATATAACGGGGATATAAGGGAAGGTGACGTAGATATAGCG
>JABFOV010003563.1:0-16024 GCA_022817685.1 Aradophagus sp. ZL-2020
ATTCGATATACATCAGCAAGAAATTTTGGGAAAATCACGGACAAATATTGCAAACTCAGAAGAAACTACTCACAAAGTTGTGCTAAAAGTTTTATTGTTATTAATGTTCCTTTAGTAGATACAATTTGAACGTTCATCTTTTCTAAAATACTTTCTTTCCGTTTTCTTTACATAAAAATGCAACATCAGGTTTCTACCAAAAAAAAAAATGTCCTGCACTCTAAAAAGAAGTGTCTTATTCGAAGACATTTAGACGCTTATTTGTGTCTTTTCTTCGAAAGTTGTCTTGTAATTAGACATCTTTTGTGTCTTTTTGGTAAAAGTGTCTTCAACCAAGACACTTCTTTTTGCTGCGCGCCGATAATTGAATCCGAGCATTTAACGTCGCGACTCCTCGATGAACCGTCCAGTCGGTAAAGACGATGTTCCGTTCGACCACCTCGCTTGACGTGACGTCATTGGCGAATAAATTCGCTCGCACGACAAAGAGCAAGGAGAAGAACCGAATCTACGTTTTCGATGCGCCAAGCCATCTCGATACTGTTCATAGTTGATAGAGATAGTTAATTAGTAGACCACCTCTGGCCTCTCGCGATACGGACCCGGAGTGAGAGCGATGACGTTCCGCGAGGAAGAATTATTTGCGCGGAGGGGAAAAAATGTCTGGCCGTAATTTTCGCGTGCTCGCGCAAGCGAGAGGCGTCCGCGCACGAGCGAGACGAAAATGTCCGGCCATAGTTTTTGCGACATAGAAGCGTGCTTCTACGGTTGCGAGCGAGAAGCGCCGGTGGAAGGAAGACGGCTTGGATTCGGATGGGTTTTGAAGGGGTAGGGGGGGGGGGGTCGCGATCGGTTGTTGGTAGTGAAGGGGGCAGGTGGGGGAGGGGGCTTTGCGCGGTTGTTGGTCCCGGAGGGGTACGAACGGCGAGGGGGGCGGAGTGCTGGTTCGTAGGCGCGAATGAAGAGGGGGGGCGAAGGGTATCGTGGCAGAACGGAAGATGCGGCGCATGCGCGAAGAACGTCGCGCAGATATTCTCTCGGCATATTCGTGCGGCATGTTGATCTCGTGAAGCAGGTACGCAAACTGTCTATGACCCGAGGGGTTCTACGTTGACAGGTCGTACCCTTACATTTTTGACTTACCTATCCAGTTAACGAAAAACGTTGGCTTCGGATGACTGAAATATTAAATCTGCGTTTCGTTCTTTTAACAGTTTTAACGGATAGGTGATTAAAGGAATGCATACTAATGTATTGGCAAATTGTTTGCCTTGACTCTGAATCGTAGGATTCGATGTGAATAATGATATTCGTTAATTTTTCGTTTCACTGTTGTAACCAGACCTGACCGGGCGACGTCCCCCGGTCAAACCATGGCGTTATATCCCGGTAGCAGCCCAATCGATTTTATACTAGGAACGATATATATACTAGAAAACTTATTATGTTGAATTAATATAGAACTATGTCACATCGATAGATTTTTCAAATTTAAACAGGTGATATTATACGAGAAAATGTTGATATATTCGTATACTGTGACAAAACGTTATTTTGGGCATGACTTGAAATGTTTACTTAATATTGTGAACATGTTCATGCATCATATCACAAAAATTGTTATCTATATGAACGTATTTAATCCTTTTACATGTCGAAATTGCGCAACATTAATTTTGCTTAAAAGTGTTGTGTGTATCTAACTAATCGTTGTAGCACATTATTTTTTTGTAGCATGTAAGGAGATATATTTATATATTATGCACCTAGGGCGAGAAAAGTGCGATTATTCTCGAGAATAATTATGGAAATTTTGAGTTGGAGTGTAGTGCATACCATTGCAAAAGAAAAATGGCTTTTATTTTTGTAAGATTGGAAATGAAAGAGTATTTTACTCCTGAGGGGACGAGATACTGTTTCAACTCCTAGATGGCACTTTACTCTCCAAGGGACTATAATAAAGGCGTATTCGCGTCCGATTCGGTTTTATTTCCTCGAGCTTCCGCCAGAGGGCTGGGTCTACTCGACCCCCCCCCCCTCCTTCTTTCCGGTTGCTTGCTTAAATCCAAATTTCAAAACATGAAAATCTAAAAATTGTATTTTCTTAAATGCTGGTAAATTGAAATTTATCTACACCAGTGTTGCAAATATTTTGAAATTAAATAGGACAAAGCGAAACACTTTTTCGTTAAATATTTTTATTACTCAATATTTTAACAGACGAAAATATCTTATGCCAGTAAGAACGTAGTATCCTTCATACAAAGCATGGTCCATAAAAGGACCAATTAATTTCAATGTTTTTTACGAATCTATGGCGAATTTCGAAATTAATTTTGTGAAACGTAAACGTGTAATCGAGTCCCATCGCATTGTGGTGTTTCAAATCCATTATTATGCACTGTGAATAATTCAATCGTTAGAAATAAAGATTTCGTAGATGGTTATTGGTAATAAGGTACGAACACGCAACGGTGTTTCGGGCACACAGTAATGAAAACGTACACAAAGTTCGGTATATGTGAAGCTTCCGATAACGCGAATGAAAGAGAAGCCAATAATTTACCATGTAACTCTCTTGTGAGGTCCCTGGACCGCACTCATTTTCGAGTCGGTGTCTCAGAGCGGCTGCCCTTTTCCCATGATCTTCGGATCGTCTGAATTAGGGAGCTATGTAGTTGAACACACTGTGCTTATAAATCTTGAGGTTCATTCACGTGCAGAGTGGGAATTTCTCATCATATTTCATGCAATTATCGTTGCACTCGATTTTCGTTTTGATACACCTTTTTTCGCAGTTTACTCGTCTGTTTGTTCCTTCAAAATTTTCGGTATGTCACAACACAATTCTTTAAAAATTTATACTCGAATTTTTATGTGTATGTATTAAAATGTTTATCAATATTTTAATTATATTTCTCAAATTTTGTAGAAATATCTAGTTATCCTCATAAAAATACATTTGCTTTCAAAAGAAAGGAATTATTTTGAAGCGAAAGAATTTTTTTATGAGTTCATGGCCATACAATCGTTATTGACCAGGCCCTTATATGGTCCTGGTGAGGAAAATTTGCCTGTTTTTTTCATATTATTGTTCTAATATAAAATTTATTAGATTATCTTGTCGATTTATTGCTTTAATTCTTAGGTAACATACATAATTTATAGTTAATAATTATCTATGTATGAATAAATAATATTTAATAATAGTAGGTAATTTTTTTAAACATTTTTAAGATAATTCTATAAAGGTTTTATTCAATTCAATGTTTTGCACTATTAGCGCTACGATTTGAGTTAGACGGCTGAGTCCTGCGAAATTAAAAGTTCATTGCTACAAATGTCATTCAATCTTGAGGGCGTCAGGGGAAAATAATTTTCTCATTAGTTTGTCAAAGCATAACGAATGTTCCAATTTTTCGTTATAAGTGAGAAAAGGTATGAAGTGTGATTATTTACCGCACGTGTGGCCTAATGTGGAAAGAATTGTGTAGGAAAGAGAAAACTGCCTGAATTTGGTAAAGACAAGTTATCTATTTTCAGAGGAAACGAAGAAGAAAGAAAGGACCTTTACAACAAAAACAAGTTTTTCAAAATAAAAGACATTTGTTAATAATTTTAAAAAACATTTACGATGAATTTTGAACAAATGTAAGTGATTTTGTTCAAGTTTGAACATTTGACTTTAAAACGAATTAAAACATTTTTTTTATTTATTTTTATTTTACTATTTTTACATAATTATACATATATTTATGAAAAATAATTATACATAAATGAATAAAAATATTTACTCATGACATACTTGAGAAGTATATTCTATACATTGAACTAGATTTTTAATAAATATATTTTCTTTTTTTTTTATCGGGTCGTGTAGACAGTGTTGCATGTGTGAATGTCTCGGATCTGGTAAATAAAACAAAGGAAAATGTTGCAATATAAAAAAGTGGTTCCGTCACGCATCCATTCATACCTGGCCAGACACTGAGCAGTTCCGAATATTGTAGGGTTGCCGCCAAAAAGAACAGATTCGTATACTAAAAAAAGATGGAAACATACACATGCCTGTCGATTTTAATTTGCGTATCATTATTACTATTACTACTATTTTTTAGCACAAGCTTTGGGATTCCAAACAATAATAAAAAATAAAGCAATCAAGATAATATTTTTATTCCGATTATTATAAAATTAAATTTTATTTTACTTTGCAGTGTGTTGAAATTTGTTGTTTTTTTTATAAAAAAAAATCGTAAATAATTACCATTGAAAAACAAATAATAGTGGCGTGTTCATTTAAGTTATATTCGAATTGAAATCAGAGAATCACTTTCTACAAAATTCCAGTTGTGCACTTAGCTAAATAAACCACCATTTGCCAAGTGGACGTGTCTTTTAACTTTTATAACCCGGGGATACTTTTACGGATTTTATTATGGAATTTTACTACTTATGTCAAAGGGTTACCATACGAAAAAGACGCGACCCCTTCATCGCCTAATTTGAAGCTCTCCGGATTGTAAAGGTTAATTACCAAATACTAAACCCCGAGTCATTTTCTACAGAACACTGTTCATTTATTCATCACTGTAATTGTTTTTAACTTTCATCTCTGTTTCTTTGTTTAAATAACTGATCCAATTTACAATTGTTTCTTATTTATATTTCCATTATATGATCAATCAATAATTACTGTATCATTCATTATTAAATATTAGTATGTTAACAAATTTTAACGTTTTTATACAAGTGATTGAAACATCATAACAATCTCAATTTCAGAAATTGAAATGCTTAGGACAGTATATACAGATTCATGCGCGTACACGCATTCAAAAAGGACTTTTTGCGAAAATGAATTCGGCGAAATGATGGAGCGCTCATTTAAAGTGATTGAAACGAGTGTTTCTCCGTAATACGACACGTCGAGTTTTCATCTTTCATTATTCAAGTGGTTCATTGGTCATATTGCAGTTGACACTCACAAGTGACGTATAACAGGCGACACATGTCGCAATAAATGTACCTACACTGGAAAGAGGGACGTGATGAAAATGACTAACTGGAAATAAATTTTCCGAATACGCTATTAAAAATTACTACAACACAGCATGACTATTCGTGAATTATGTTTATTTGATTTTCACAGTACATTTTATTATTATGAAATGATAAAATTTAAATGATAGAAAATCGCACATTTCAGATTTATTTAAAGGCGACGAATATCAAAAATAAAAATAATGAGATACACGTACTCATTACACATTGAAAAACATAAAAAATTGCAATATATTTGAACTAACAAATTTGAAAAGTACTGCAAATATTTACTTATTTCACTCGAGTCGGGGAATTTTTTAATTTCCAAACATGTTTATTTAAAATCGGTAAAAAAATTTAATTACAATTTTTTTCTTTCAATAAAATAAGTATTCTTATTCTAAACGTATTTAGTTTATTAATAAAACAATAATAATAACAAAATAAGCTTATTTTATTTTTGCATACCTTCATCCTTAGAAGGATCAGTTTTGAGTGACAATAGGGTCGCCAACACGAATCGTCACAACTGATTCGACAGACCGCGTAAAATGTTAATTATTTTGTATCTCGTAATGACTGCGTAACAGATATTACGTTGGAATAGTATATGTATTACCCCTTGTCAAGCTGACTACTGTGAACAAACCGAGGATTAGTTGCGGATGTTAGCATTGCACGGCCGACGTTATATTTTGTTCATGCAGAACATAACCGTAGATTCGACAGCGCTGCATATTTGATGTCGCATGCCCCATGATCACTGGAATATTCCCCAGCGAGACGTGGTAAGGGTCATAAGAGCCCTCAGTGATTGAAGGTTAGAGCACCCTGAATGCCGCCTTCTAGTCCAGTCTGCATTAACTTTTTATCTTTATATAATTCCATCGTCATAGTGTCCAGTAATAGGTTTTCCACATTCACCTTTATGCGGCAACATCTTAGGTGACTTGAGAGTACAACAATTGTCGTTACTTCGACTGAAATATGTCAAAAAGACATGAAAGTGTAGATAAAGTTTCAGGCTTAACGGTCCAATAGAGACCGAAATTCGGAAAATCGATTTTGATTTTGGCACTCCTCCAGATAGGCAAGGGGTTACCCTTGAAAAAATTTTGAAAAATTAAGGTTTTATTAATTTGTTCTGAATCGTCTAAATTTGAATACTGTTCCCTGCAGCTCAGAGAGTGTATAGACAAAATTTCAGACCAAGTTGTCCAGTTGGAATCAAAATATGAAATATTAATTTTGACTTTTTCATTTTTCCAGATGACCCTTGGACAACTTTGAAAAAATTGAAAAATTTTAAAATTGTTCTGAATCGTTTTCATTCGATTAAATATTGTTCCCCCACTTTAGAGAGTGTATAGACAAAGTGATCCAGTTGGGACCGAAGTATAAAAAATCGACTTTTTTTACTTGTTCGTTGGGGTCAGAAATAAACCCAACCTAGGGCAAACAAATTTGCAAAATTTCAAAGTTCGTTTTCGAGCACTACTTTTATGTTTTTTCGCCTTCACAGTGACGGCAATATAGTCGTCGAATCGTTATCGAGACTTCGATTTTTTCACCTCCAGAAAATACAAACGGGGTACCCTTGGGAAAATTTGAAAAAATTGAAGATTTTTTAAATTGTTCTGAATCGTCTAAAATCGATTGAATATTGTTCCCCGCGCCTCACATAGTGTATAGATAATGTTTCAGACTTAACGCTCCAGTGGGGACCAAAATTCGGAAAATCAATTTTTGCGACTTTAATTTTTTCACCCCTCCACATTACCCTGGAGGAAGAATTTGAATGATAGGATTATTTATAGATTTTGGAAATATTTTGATTAATATCATATAAATTTAATCATTTTTCATATTGGTAAATATAGTTCTTCCATCTTCAATTTTTGTTTTGAATTAAAAATCTTTATACACGATTATTTAAGCTTTTATCTAACTACTAGTGTAAGTTTAATAAATAAAAGTCAGTGAAAAGTTGAGCAAATTATCTGGAAATTCTAGAAATTCATGAAAATTGTTTGTCACCCTGCTTGTTACTACTATGATATTAGTATCATTTTTTTTACGAAGCAAACAATTAAAATTTTTAAAACGATCCTGCTAATGAAATTAACAATCTTAAAAATTACATGAATTATGTTAAATGTTTACATTATTGGTATTATAATCTGATTTGATAGGGTAAGGTTCTTTTCAATTGCCCCACTGTAAATGAATACCCAATAATAATCTTATGTAGATGCTATCAGGCGATGTAGGGAAATGAGGCAGAAAGAGTGTCCTCTTCTCGATGAGACACTTAGATAGTTCCCCTAAAATTTCCCGATTAATTTCTAATTGAACCATTAGGTATGCTTGATCAGGTTTTTAATCAAGCAGTAAGAAAACTTGGCGAGGGCCATTAATCTCTCTTATTTGTAATTTTATGTGCACGGAGAAAAAAAGTCGAGCAACTGTAAGACAGTTTTTCAGTACAGGAGTTAGCAACCGAATATATGTTGACATAAATGAATATTTGTACTTAGTTATGTTTAATGGGAAAGTAATTGAAAAGGTCTTATTTAGAAACAAACTTATTTTTATTTATTTTTTTATCACCACACCTCTATTTTTCAGAACTATCAAAATTCACAAATCATATTGTAAAAGATGGTTGATATATGTTCCATACTTCTGTTTTAACAAAACAAATATTTGACAAAGTGAAATTAACAAAATATTAAGTTTATACTGAATTTACTAGTGTATATGTTGTTACGTGTAAAGGAAATCTTGAAGCAACAATTATGTCACATCAGATAGTATAATTAAATAAACATAAGTTTAATGTTCAACGTCAGCCTGTGGATGTGACATTTCTTGTTATCATTAAATGTTGCTAACGGTATCATGAATGCAGGTTCTATATTTTCTTTCGTGTTTTTAGTCCTTCCACAACACGCGAGGAGACGAACAATCAATATCCGGTGTAAGAAATAACGCCCTTCCACGGGCGTTATTTCTTCCTAAGCTGAACGAAACTACTGGCTCAATGACAAATTATCATAGCCATTTCGTGAAACGTTCGACAATCGAGTGCAGTTGTTTTCTTAAATTCAATATTTGAAGTACTCAATACTATTAACGCTAAAACAGTTTAATCATTGATATTTCAATTAATATTTTTCATTTCATTTAACGATATTTTACGTACCGGGTGCCCACGCGCAAAGTAGTCATTTTGCGCACAAGAGTGAAAATAGTGCATTTCGCACCAAGGGAACTGCGAAGAAAATTGTCCACCCATTGCGAAATTCGCAGCTATTATCTTTGGTTTGGGTTACAAGCTTGGAATAAGATTACCCCTTCCCCCCTCTTCCCCATGATGCGAGGGAAGGAAAAATAAACTTGAAAAAAAACGCTTTAAGTAATGTTTAATATAAAATTGAATAATTAAAATAATAAATAAAAATTGTTTTACAAAGCATGAAATAATTCTTTCCTTTTTTTTTTCTCTCTCTTTAACAACAACGTCCGAATGGGGCGTGAGTGTAAAAGAAAAAGAGTACACAAAAAAAGTTTTGTGAGATATTAAAATTGATGTATAAAATTTCAAGGATTTAATAAAACTCTTTAACGCTTTCAAATTTCTCACCGCGGAATGTAAACATTGCATTGTTTCTTTGTCTTATTTATTATTTTGATTTGTTTTAAAGGACCGATTCGAAGAAGAATTTTGACTTGTTTGTCAGTTAACCGATAACCATCGGGGTGGTCGGTTCGCGTTGGATTTTTTTTTCACGGATACGTAACAGTGTCGCGTTTGTTTTGAAAGAAAGGTTCAAATTTTCGTAAGTTTTCTTCGTTTTTAAATTTATATACGATAAAATCATGTGCACAGGAAAAAGTAAAACACTGAAGTCTTGGAACCAACGCTGAAATCATATTGGTAAGAACAATAAATACGAAAACACTTGTGATAGACAAAGATGCTGGAAGCATTGTTGACCTTTTTTTGTCATTCGTGATTTCATGTGTAGTATCCTTATTAATGTGGTTTTAGCATTGGTTTCAAGACTGTTACAGTGTTTTACATTTTCCCGTGTGTGCACATATTTTTTATGTACTTGCTATACATGTTAAAATTATGATATGCCAACATACATGTTAAATTTACAGCATCACATATGCTATATTAAAAATGTTATTTAATTTTTTATTTTGCTTTAGTTTAACAAAAATGTTTTTGAATAAATTAGTTATATATATATTTTGTATAAAAGCAAATCACTTTTGATCATTGGACAATGATCGGCCAAAAGTGCAATAATTCTAATGAATGCATAGACATTGGGGGAGCATTAAATGAGCATCTTGATCTCTGAATCTAAATCTTCGTATTATTTCTTATGGGGTAAATAAAAGGGAAAAATATATGATACAAACATGTTGAAATAAAACGAAGAGTTATGAGCGAAATTGAATGCTGCTGTTGCTGGAAGTTAACCGAATGCATTGCTTTATAAGAACATAAAATGGTGCATGAAAATAACATTGAATTATGAATAGATAAGATAAATAAAACCTTTAGATGGAGCTTTAATTTTTTAACTTTAACGATACTTTGCGAAAATAAGTTTATAAAAATAATGTTATATTTAACGAATTTAATGTTATATTTATTTGTAAAAATTACGAATAGTCATCGTAGATGAATATTTTGGCAATCTATAAAATTTGTTAGAAACAACCGCTTAAGTAGTATAAATTTAGTAGCTAAAGTAAAATCTGGTCCTCAAGTAAGAAGTGACGATAATAATAACAATAATAATAACACTTAATTGCGATGAGGTCTGAAAATCTCTGTCTCTAACAGATTAAATCGAAAGTTTGGTCCGAATAGTTATAAATTACTTGACACTCTTTAAACGAACTTTTTTATATAATAAAACTTCCGTAAGGAAAGAAATAAATAAATTTAATATTTTACCACAAATTACTGTAAATTATAATTAATAAAAACTGTGTAGAATTGTAAAATTGCAATTTAAAAAAAAACATCACAATGTAATTTAATTATAATTATTTATTCAGCGATAAACTTACTTTTCACTGATTTTAATTGATTAAAAAGTAAAATCATTTTTAACATCAAAATAACTGACATAATTAAACAATACAATTATTTGACTAAATTAATCAATTAAATTTTATTTTTTGTCTGCGATTGTTTATATATTGTCATTATTATCAATTCGTTCAATCACAGACGGAGATTCAATCGATTGTTATATTTTACATTACACATGTAATTTGCAACAATATATAACAAACATTGCAATTATAATTATTGTGGTTTTTTGTTGATTTTGATATGAAAACCTCAATCAGCGGGCCTATCTCAAATGATTGGGCAGTATGGTATTTGTATTTTTCTAACCACACGTGAGCAAAGTTGCAATTCCGAAGTAAAGCAAACGTCCCGACTTTCCTTTTGTTCTCGCAAGACGCGTGAAGTTTCTCTAACTAGCAATTCGAGTGTGCTAATTCATTTTTCTAATTACTAGACCACTTTATATAAAGTAAGGGAGTAAAAGTATTTCTTGATATACTTAGGTGTCGGAAGTACACGTCCAAGGGTAAGTTCAATCGTGTGTGTCGACGATATGAGTTGCGGGTTACGACGATAGGGAAGACTTTTTCGTAGATCAAAGCACCCCCAAAAATCAATAGACTTCTGGCGCGGGAGAGAAAAGGGTAAGATACATCACAAGTGAGAATAAGAAGTATGGTCAAAGATTCGCTTTAGGGCTTAAGACGGCAATTTGACATTTGTGATTTACCGCGGTTCATAAACATTTCACGTATGTGTCCCACATTAAGAGCAGCGAAGCTAGAAGCGCAGATGAATTATTCCGGTCACAAGTTAATTAAGATCTGAATTTGCGTTCAGTCTTAATTAAATGTATCTAGTTTAATTACTAAACGTTATTAAATTGTATTTAAATAGTTGAGAAATGATATTTTTTACGTTGTAAATAAGGATATGATCAGTAGTGCATATGATATGTGAGAAGTATTTCGACCTAATTTTTTTGCTGAACCAATGTTTACTTACACGGAGAAAGTTGAAACGATTGAGTCATTTACGGCATACGACCGAGTAATATGAAATGCGACAGAAAAATATAAAATTTAAAGATAAAGAAGGATGAAAAATAATTTTTTACTTTAATTGTTCTTGTCTATCTTCAGAGACTATGATTGTCTACCATATTCAAAAAATTATTTACTGAGTGATGTCTCGAAAATAAGTAATGCTTTTTAAAGCAATGAATTGTGTGGTCTGTAACTGTTTTTGGACCGGAGAGTGTGCGATTTCTTAAAGAGTTATAGAATATTGAAGTTCTTCTATTACCATGGTTGAGGCGAGCAACACGAAACTAGTAACTAAAAGCGTTGCTAAGTTCTCCCATTATTTTTAATTCTTCCCTTACAGTCGAAGCGGTCGTGAATTAAGATTGATACGGCATGGTAGTTAGCGTTTTTCGAATTTGATTTTAAACTCAAATAATGTTTGATGGGGGGAAGGGGGGTATGTTACTCCTTGAAATACCTGTCCCCTGCAAGCTTAAATAATAAATAATTTTGTGCTTCTCAATTATTGCCTGGTAAGTAGGCATTTATTGCCCGCTCGAGCAGTTTACCCTAGCTTAAATGACTACATTTACTACATTTTCAAATAACAAATTTTATGATTTTTGAATTTAATTGATTGTTGAATTATTTAAAAAGATTAAACTGTAAGGTGAGTATTGGCATTTTTAGACAAGCAAAAGAAAAAAAATTAAGACACGTAACAACTTAACACAAATAAAACTGTATTTCTCACACAATTAGAGCAGAATTAAAAATGATTATCATGAAACGAAAAAATTATTACCAGGAAATCTTAGGTATAAAATATAAATTAAGAGATATTTCCTTCATAGTTTTTGTTTAAAATTAGTATGTATTATTTCGAGGTTTCGGACCGCAAAACTGCCCACCGCATTAGAACGCGACATATTTTTGGTTATAACTCTCAAGCCACAGGTCATTCCGTTATGAAATAATTTAAATTGTTATTATAATTAAATGCTTTCGTATGCATAATCGTGTCGGTTAACTGAATTTATTAATAACAGTTGTCTTTAGTTGTAAATTATTTATATTAGAAATTGATATAAACAACTGATCCGATACATCAAAACAGTGTACTGACACAAGTACTTTGTCTAATCAATCAAGAGATTCAGATAATGATAATTGTAAAACAATAATAAAATAAGTAAAGGAATAAAAAAAAAAATAAAGAAAAAGAAATTAAACAAAAATGAAAGAAAACAAAGGAAGAAAAAACGGAACAAAATAAAAAAAAAGATATTTCGAACGACAAAAAAACTAAAAACGAAAACGACATTTAACATTGAATGATAGTGCAACACATTGTTGCACTTATATTTCGGAATAGGCTCAATGAATTGTTGGATGAATTTATAAGCATACCTTTGCTTATCTGTTGATAACAAATGCGAGACAAATTTAATTAGAACAGCGCCCGATGGAATGGTAAAGAACTGTCAGAGATCTACGCGGCAAAAGTTAAAATGCAGGGACATCCAAAAAGGAATTTACGAGATGGGCTCGCGAACTGCTTTGGGCAATTCTAACGAAATATATCGGCAATTACCTCCCTAAATATTCTCTCTCCGAAGCGCAGTGATGTATAGTGCGAGCCTGGCTAAATTACTTTGAATCGCTATTTTTCAACAGAGAAACGATCACTCGCACTGCTTCCAATTAAGCAACCAAACGCCTTCTCTCAACCTGCTAAGCATTTCTTGCCTCTAAGCCATAATCGACGGACATTGTTAATAATGTCCATTTTTTCTCTAATTATACGAACGTAAGAGAAAACATCTGTTTTACGTTCTACGAATTCCGACACGATTAAAGTTTCTACTTTTAAATAAATTTTATGAAATGCAGCTAATTTTTAAATAACCTTCGCAAAGACACGCGCAAAAGCTTTTACTTGTGATGCATTTACAGTTTCTGCGTGGTACATGTGTGGCGAATACGCAATTCATGTGTGGTCGGTATGTGGCTTAGATACGCAACATGTATAGACAATTGATTTAAGGCATAAAATTGTGCAAGTATTAAAAAATGGACGTTTCAAGACGGAAAATATTTATATAAGTTAATGGGGCAGACGAGTCAGTTTATATTTCTGACCGAAGGTTCGTCTGACCGTAATATATTATCCGAAAACCCGCAAACTCACAGGTCATCCTTTATCGTTTTTGCAACTGTCACCATTTAACATTGCCGAATAGACTTAGTTAGGCTCCGCGGCTATTCTGCGTCCGCAAGGGATATCGAATTTTGAAACTTCAGTATCACCGTTTTATTTACGTCCTGAAATTTGTATCGTCAGGAATCGGAATTCGCGTGCATTATTGGATCTTTGTAAATACGGACGAATGAGAGATTCTAATGCACTTTTATGAAATTTTCAAAAACAGTGGAAATCGTGCTTGACTTTTTATCAAGATGCAAACTGTATGTTGTATTTTATTTATCGGCGAGGGTCTCCTTAGGTTGAGAACATTTTCAGTTCAACATTTCGAATTGTTTTTGAGAGAACATTTTTTTAGATTGGGTTCTTAGTTCATAAAATTCTGTCGATGTATTTTAGTAGACATCATACTACAATGAACGGACATTTGAGCACATCATTCAATTTTAATTTAGTCTTCTCAGTCTGTACAGATTTCAGGTCGAAAGTTGAAGAAACATTGCTGACGGTTTTTATGGATCGTCGTGATTATAGATTAGATTTCGTTGTTTACTTAGTACTGTTGCATTAATATTTTCTTATTCTATTTTTGTTTTCGTTATGCAACTGAGATTTTTTTGAAAGAAAACATTTTTACTTACCAATGAAAGTCACTTCTATTGCAATTGCAAGTCTTTAGCAGTTGTAATACCTCTAGTATTTTTGTTACTCATTATAAACATTGGTCCATCAAATTTCGAATATTTTGTTTATTTATGAACCCCTAATCACCATTAATTTCATTACAATCTTCACATGCAAAGATGTCCTAAATTTATTCCACCAAACAACCATGCGAGTATGTCGTTCCAATTATCATAAAGACATCAAATAATTATACAATCGATAGACGAGACAGTGCATGGCATCGTTGAGATAAATCGCTCAAGGCGAAAAAGCCATGAAAGGGGAGACACAAGCTTCCGTTGTCAAATGCACTTAGCTACTACAAACGAAGGAACTCACGGGGCCACAAGAAGACTCCCTTAGGCCAAAACCTTATGTCTTCCGGAGTTTAATTACAATGATAGTTAAGAAGTTAGCGTCATCGTTTGATCTGTGTCTTGGTAGGAAATTTAATAAGTAATATATTAAACAGTTTATGCATAATGGATGTATATCTTTGTCTTTAATTTATCACGGAAAAAAGCATTTTCTGTGAAAATGACAAAAATGTCAACGCAATCGTATTGTAAAACAATATTGTAATGTTTCTTAAAGTAGGAGAAATATATGTAATCGCCATGCATCGAAAATACTTCTTGATTATACGTCTATGGTGCTTCAAACATATATACAAGAAATTATTTACCTACGAAATATACGATTTTGAACTTTGACAAATTGCGATTTATCACTTGGACGATTTGTAAAATATTGTAACTTTTTGTATAACATTTTTTATTGCAGTTATAAATTGTCAATTCTAAATTTTCTTAACTTTTTTTTCGATTTATATTATTTTTATTACTTTATATAATGTTTAATATCTTTTTGTGATTCATAAATAACATTTGCAAAAAAATTGTAAGTTTAAACTTGTATGTCAAATAAAAAATTTTATTAAACCGTATTAAAAATTAAGCAAACCATGCGAAGAAATTTATAAGTAGGAAGAATTAGTACATCTCTTTCGAAAGTTAATCCTCAATTTTGTACAATTTTTTTTTCTTTCTTTTTTTTCCTTATTAGAAACGGAAGGGAGGACTTACATTACCACGTAAAGCACAAGGGACGATTATCGCGAATGTGGTTAACCACAGTTAGACTTCACTCGCGACAATTGATGAGTCGACGACAAGTACAAGTGAAAAAACCACAATAGAAATTATTTTTTTTACTTTTTTTTAACGTTAATCGCGGTATGAAATGGATCGTTTTTTTTTATATCATGCTTAGATATATCATTGTGCATTGCGAAATGACCTGGGTTCTATGAAATTCCTCAAATAATCTGTGATACTACGATTACTTTACCCCTGATATATATAAACCTTTCTTTTCAAACGCAAGATAAATGCAAAGATCTAATCCTTACTAGCACTAGTTAAAAAAGTTGGCGGCAATTTTTTCCCATATGCTTGGGTGACTGCCAATCCAGTCTAATATCATCATGCTGTCGTAACGAGTGGAAATTGCTGCGTCAGTTAGTTAGTGAACCTGTCGGATGTGACAGAGATATTTTTCACTGGAGTGAATTTTGTCTAGGGATGAGAAGGGTAATGACTGAGAACTCATTTGACAAAGACTGAGGTAAAATACGGTGACGTAACCCTTGGTACAAGTGTTCGTGCAGTTGCAGAGTCTACCTTCAGTCTAAAAGTATTCCGTCCATATTACTGAATACTATTTTTTTAAACAAGCGGGGGGGGGGGGGGGGGGCTAAGTTAATATGAATACAGTTAAAAACAAAATTGCCCCCCCCTCTTGTCGGAAAACTGTCCCTTATACACATCCCCGACCCCACGAGCCCTCTCTACACCCCGTATCCCGCTTCCTGCTTGAAAAAAAAAAAAATCAACAGATGCAGCACCACTCGACGCACGTCTGTGACTTCTCACCTCTCTTAACGCACATGGACCTGGCGACAGATAGCGTGTTGTC